>JAOTOM010001466.1:0-69464 GCA_034440615.1 Ashinkailepas kermadecensis | reverse complement strand
TGTGGAGAATGATCAAATATAAACTATTTCAAGGTCAGGATAGGTTCATTCCCAATAGGCAAATAAGATTAACCAGGGTTAAGCACCCTTCATGGCTGACCAGGGAAGTAAAGCATTTACTGGAGTCAAAGAAGCAGGCATTCAAGAAACTAAAATATGCTAACTCTGAGGTAAACCTCAAATCATATCAAATAGCTAGAAATAAAGTTAGGAGGTGTGTTAGGGCATCTAAAAGACTGGCTGAAATCAAATTAGCTCGGGAATGTTCAGCAGGTAATGCTAAGAGATTCTTTAGTTTCTACAAATTTAAGGCTAAAAAGTGTGGTGTAGGACCACTGGAGATAGATGGGGAATTAGTGGTTGATGATTGTGATATTGTGGAATCCTTAAGCAAGCAATTCTCATCAGTCTTTACTAAAGAGAATTCTGGTAGAATAGAAACAACTGAATCATATGCCATGACAGGTGATAGGTTGGAGTATCTTACAATAACTACAGAAGCTGTAGAAAAGCAGTTGCAGAATATAAAACCTAATAAAGCTTCTGGACCGGATGATATATATGCTAGGGTCTTAGTAGAGTGTGCTAAAGCTTTAGCAGTTCCTCTAGGTATACTTTTCAGGCGGTCTATGGAATACTCTGAAGTGCCTGAAGATTGGAGAAATGCAAATGTAGTTCCAACTGTCAAAAAGGGAAGTAGGAAGTGTGTAGGGAACTACAGGCCAGTCAGTTTGACCTCAATAGTTTGCAAGGTACTAGAAAATCTGGTGAAACAGAATGTTCAGATTCATCTTGATAGGCACAATCTTTTAAGGGATACTCAACATGGATTTCGATCTCGAAGGTCTTGTTTAACTAACCTTTTGGAGTTCATGGAGTATGTTACTAAAGAAGTAGACAATCAAAGCAGGATGGATGTTGTATACTTGGACTTTAGCAAAGCTTTTGATAAAGTTCCACATAGGAGGCTAATTCATTAACTACAGCAACATGGGATTGTTGGAAAAGTTATAGGTTGGATTGAAGCATGGTTGAGGGGAAGGAAACAAAGGGTAATGTTAAATGGATGTAAATCTGATTGGAAGGATGTTCTGAGTGGAGTACCACAGGGCTCTGTACTAGGGCCACTTCTCTTTATCGTCTTTGTGAATAACATTGAGGTAGGGCTGAGGAATAGAGTGTTCAAATTTGTTGATGACATCAAGCTGGTAGGAGTGGCAAACAGTTGTGATCAATCTAGTAATATTCAACTAGACTTGGAGGACTTAAAAAAGTGGGCTGATCAATGGCAGATGTCATTCAACTATGACAAGTGTAAAGTTATGCATCTGGGGTCTGGAGGTGAGACTTTCAGATATACAATGGGAGGGAGGGAACTGGATGTTATTGAAGAGGAAAGGGACTTAGGTGTGTTGGTTTCAAAAGACCTTAAAGCAGAGAAACTATGTAGCTCAGCCAGGAACAGGGCACTCAGAATGCTGGGACTCATTAATAGAAGTGTGACATATAAGAGCAAGGAAGTCGTGAAAAAAAAACTGTACTTAGCATATGTGCGACCCCACTTGGAATATTCTGTGCAAGCTTGGAGCCCCTACCTAGAAAAAGATATAGACAAGTTAGAAAGAGTGCAACGCAAAGCAACTAAACTCATCAGTGGAATAGGTAGCTTAGAATATGGAGAAAGGCTTGTGGCATTAGATATGTACTCACTTAAGTATAGGAGATTAAGGGGGACATGATTGAAAGGTACAAAATTGTTAAAGGACTAGATCAGGTCAATTTAAATGGTGCTCTTCAGTTTAAAGTATCACACATGGGTCACCAATTCAGGTTAGACAAGTTGAGGTGTAGGACAGTTAAGCGACAACAGGTCTTCAGTCAAAGGGTTGTTGATCAGTGGAATGGGCTGCCTGCTGATGTTGTGGGGAGTTCCTCATTGAATGTATTTAAAAGTAGGGTGGACAAATTTTTTAGACAGGAAAATCTTGTTTTTGAGTTCTAATGTGGATGGATGGGGTGAGATTTATGTTAGGTGTGGATGGCACAGACCCTTTAAGCAGGGGCTATGGTAGCACAATGGGTATGATGGGAGGAGCTTGCAATTGTTGAGGGTGCTATGCAATAGCAAGTGGATGATGCTAGATAGGCTGGGATATATAGCTTCCTAGGAACTTGGGATAAGGGATTGATTGGGGTGAGAATATGTACATTTCTAGTACCCTTTCTAGATAGGCTTCACCCAGTGGCTCTTATTAAGCCTTAACACTTTATGACTTTATGAGTGGGACTTTCCATAATACATCTTAATGCTAGATCCATAAAGAACACATTTGATGACATACACGTTTTCTTAGCTCCCACTGGCATCCAATGGTCAGTCATATGTCTGAAACATGGCTTAGGAAGGATACCAAACTATTCCTTGGAATTACAATTACACAATGTTTGCATCTAGTTGATGTTACATGGAGGGTGGGGGATGAGCAATTCATGTATGCAAAAGCTATGCAACAAGAAGTATCAATGCCATAGCAACCTCATTGAAGTCTCATTCGTGGAAGTAACGATTGGAATTGAAAACAAAAAGAAATCTGTAATAGTATGCCAGGTATAAAGTACCCATGTTATCCCATAGTGATATCCAAAATATGCTGGATAAGTTACTAGACAGCCTATAAAGCAAATAAAAATACTTGCTATCATAACAGGAGATTTCAACTGTAACTTACTGAATATCAGAAATGATGCAAATACAGGAGCGAACAAAATGGTATGAAACAAATAGGTGTCAATGAATGTATCAAAAACAAACTACCAATATGTGATAGAACTCCAAGTAATGGCAAAGATACAATGATCAATTCTGCAAAAGTGACCAGAAAACAACAAATCTGACCAATAAAGTATCTTACCAAAGTGTTTGATGAAAAACTGACTTGGTATGGGCACATTGATTATGTTACAGTCATCATTAGTAGAAACATGGGTATTATGGGGAGGGCAAAATGCTTCATTACAAGTCGAGAACTGAAGTACTTATACAACTTTTTAATCGGTTCCTATTTAAATTACTGTGCTGCGGTTTGGGGTAATAATCATCCCACTATACTAGACCAAAGTATACAATCTCAGAAACGTGCATGACGAATTATGGACTATAGGCATAATGCATATCTCACCGATGAGTTATTTATCAAGTACAACATTTTTAAGTTCACTGATATGGTGTACATGAACAAAACATATTAATGCTGCCCGAATTTATCCATCATACATTGCCACATTCCATGGCCGACTTTTTTCAACATGCAACACCTACTAATACAGCTGCATGACCGACGCAGTCAATGCACCGCTAAACGCCAACCTACTAATACAAGAATCATTCAACATTTCTCTGTACCATTTACTTATCAAAAATATAGGCTGTGTGCTGTTGCAATGTCTTCACCAAAATCCTGGAACAGTGTAATCAGGAAAATATTTTCCATCATTGAACAGGTGCCAAGGAAAAAGAGAAGTGCTAAAATTGGCGGTGGTCTATCCGCAAAAAGAAAATAAAGAAGGGATGTAAATTGTGTTGTTGTAATCACATTTCTTTATATCTCTGGTTTGCATCCCGAGGAATCCATGTGCTGGCTGTCCTGATCTACAGGCAGCTCACCAAGGGAAGCCCCACATTGAAGGACCTGATGAAGGTGCATACAGCCAAAAGGATAGGCTGCTGCTGCTGCTGCATCTGATATAGGGACAATGAAAAAGAACAAAAAACGGTCTCATCCCAGCATATGCCTCGAACGTCAAAAGGCTGATATTTCAGTAATTGACCGTTTTAAACACATATTAAAACAGGCCACGATAAACTAGCGCAAAAAAAACAACCATGCATGCCTAATTTAGAACGGATATGCAGAGATTTAGGGGTAAAATACGTATGTTTATGTTTTGCTTCGAAAGCTAAAAGATCGAACTTCATTTCTGCATGTTTTTCTTCAAATCGTATTGACTCCTGAAAGCTAAAGTAGGTAACATGAAGGTCATGATGTCACGATGTCCAATAGCCCGAGAACGAAAATTCCAAAAGAGCCAAAAGATGCAGTGGATTATTGCGAGCTGACTGATATATATATATACATATACTTTTGCCCAATTCGGATTATTCATTATGTCAAGTACCTAAAAAAAACACCCTTGTTGAGTGACATCTAAAAAATTCCCGAGGATATCGCTCCTTGACCATTGACCCGATCTTTCTAAATATGGCACAGCTGGATTCGACGCATCAGATAACCCACATAATTATTTTCCTCAGAATATAAAACATTGGGTGTTATTTTGGCCCTTTCACTCTTTGATTTGTCATCGAATGGGCCAGGTAGACCATAATCCGAGGAAATACTGAAACAGGCAAAATTGTCGCATGAAAAGCGCAGGTTCACATACACCCCGGGGGCGGGGGCGGGGGTGACCCCGGGGTCCGAGCGGCGCTACCTGGAGTCAGCGGCGGCCAGCAGGTCGGAGCGGCCCAGCACGGCCAGGGTGATGCGCAGCATGGACCAGATGCTCTGCGACATGGCGGCGCCGGAGCGGTGTCCGCCGGCGTCGGCACTGGCCGCCTGGTGCTGCAGCGCCGACAGGAAGTGTTCGGCCGCCTCCCTGCCAGCATCGGCCCGCTCACGTGTCACGTGTCACGTGGAACTGGCCGGCGCCACAGGCCGGCCAGTTCTCTGTCTGGATAGCCACTGGATAGCCACTGGATAGCCACTGGATAGCCACTGGATAGCCACTGCCTGCTCAACGGACCACGTACGGGCGCATCCAATGTTCGCAGTGCACTGCCTTGAAGACAGACCTCGAGCTAGGCTGCATATTAATGCACACACCTTGTCATCCCATCACCACCGCTGACCAGGACCTCAGGCCGGTCCCGTCACCAGTTGGTTGGTTGGTTACTTGGGCTTAGGGGCGCATCAACCGCGTTGATCATGCGGAGCCCATAACAATGATAGCTGAACGGCAAGCGTGGATTGTGCCAGTAGAAGTACATTAACCCTCAGAGTACAGGCAGATCATTACAGGTTTCTGCTGGTGCATGGCAGCGTGGGACGAAAATAGTTCTGCAGTTGGCGTCTGATAGAATAGTGAATACGAATACTCTTATAGACATCTGACATCTGAGAGAAAGCTGAAGAGTTTCCCTGAAGTGACCACACGCGAGCGGTTATCCAGAAGATCGCGGAGTGATAATGACTTCCCGGGTCCAAAAACAGTGCCTTCGATCATCAGCGAGCAGGGGTAGCAGGGGAGACTAAAACATGACACATCGGGGCCGGCACCTGTCAGCCCCGCCCCAGACTGTGGACCAAACACCACCACACGGGGCCGGCACCTGTCAGCCCCGCCCCAGACTGTGGACCAAACACCACCACACGGGGCCGGCACCTGTCAGCCCCGCCCCAGACTGTGGACCAAACACCACCACACGGGGCCGGCACCTGTCAGCCCCGCCCCAGACTGTGGACCAAACACCACCACACGGGGCCGGCACCTGTCAGCCCCGCCCCAGACTGTGGACCAAACACCACCACACGGGGCCGGCACCTGTCAGCCCCGCCCCAGACTGTGGACCAAACACCACCACACAGGGCCGGCACCTGTCAGCCCCGCCCCAGACTGTGGACCAAACACCACCACACGGGGCCGGCACCTGTCAGCCCCGCCCCAGACTGTGGACCAAACACCACCACACGGGGCCAGCACCTGTCAGCCCCGCCCCAGACTGTGGACCAAACACCACCACACGGGGCCGGCACCTGTCAGCCCCGCCCCAGACTGTGGACCAAACACCACCACACGGGGCCGGCACCTGTCAGCCCCGCCCCAGACTGTGGACCAAACACCACCACACGGGGCCGGCACCTGTCAGCGTTCAGGCTGCGGCAGCTGATGCCCAGGTTGAAGCGCGCCCTGATGAAGCCGGGCCACAGCTGCAGCGCTCGGGTGTAGGCGGCCACCGCCTCCTCAGGCCGGTCACCATTCGCCAGCGTGGCGCCCAGCTTGTTCCACAACTGAGCGCTCTGGAACAGAGATCACAGACTTAAGAGAGAAAGGCGGCCCGCCAACCGCCGGTCTACCGTGCACAACGCCGTCAAACGTGTGGGTCTCGGATTCGAATCCCGTCAGCTGCCCAGAATTTCCGCTTCGTTATCTGAATATGTGAGTGGCGGCGATGTACCTCTGCGCGGCAGACCATCGCAAAAGCCGACCAACCGCGTCGGTAGAAGAACCCAAGGCGAAGTGAACCTGCAATGTGGCCTGGTTCACGCACCCATTGCTGAACGCTCTGTACCGGGACGGGTGCTCTGGTGCTCTGCTTAACTTGGCTAGGATGGATACTTTGGTCTCAGGGTTAAGTTGCTGGAGACGTCCTCTGATCATCGACCAAGCTCACCGCCTCTGCTTTTATCAAGGCACCAGAGATACTTGGGCAGGTCGCTCAACAATATCTTGTCAGGAGAACAACGGGGCCAAGTGTCACCTGCGACTGGACGGCCAGCGGAGAGGCGCGGGGTGTACCCTCACCTGCAGCTGGAAGGACAGCGGAGAGGCGCGGGGTGTACACTCACCTACGGCTGGACGGCCATCAGAGGCGCGGGGTGTACCCTCACCTGGGGCTGGACGGACAGCAGAGAGGCGCGGGGTGTACCCTCACCTGGGGCTGGACGGCCATCGGAGAGGCGCGGGGTGTACCCTCACCTGGGGCTGTACGGTCACCAGAGAGGCGGGGTGTACCCTCACCTGCAGCTGGACGGACATCGGAGAGGCGCGGGGTGTACCCTCACCTGGGGCTGGACGGACACCAGAGAGGCGCGGGGTGTACCCTCACCTGGGGCTGGACGGCCACCAGAGAGGCGCGGGGTGTACCCTCACCTGCGCTGGACGGACACGGAGAGGCGCGGGGTGTACCCTCACCTGCAGCTGGACGGCCACCGGAGAGGCGCGGGGTGTACCCTCACCTGGGGCTGGACGGCCACCGGAGAGGCGCGGGGTGTACCCTCACCTGGGGCTGTACGGACACCGGAGAGGCGGGGTGTACCCTCACCTGCAGCTGGACGGACAGCGGAGAGGCGCGGGGTGTACCCTCACTTGCAGCTGGACGGCCACCGGAGAGGCGCGGGTGTACCCTCACCTGGGGCTGGACGGCCACCAGAGGCGCGGGGTGTACCCTCACCTGGGGCTGTACGGACACCGGAGAGGCGGGGTGTACCCTCACCTGCAGCTGGACGGACAGCGGAGAGGCGCGGGGTGTACCCTCACCTGCAGCTGGACGGCCACCGGAGAGGCGCGGGGTGTACCCTCACCTGGGGCTGGACGGCCACCGGAGAGGCGCGGGGTGTACCCTCACCTGGGGCTGTACGGACACCGGAGAGGCGCGGGGTGTACCCTCACCTGGGGCTGGACGGCCACCGGAGAGGCGCGGGGTGTACCCTCACCTGGGGCTGGACGGCCACCGGAGAGGCGCGGGGTGTACCCTCACCTGGGGCTGGACGGCCACCGGAGAGGCGCGGGGTGTACCCTCACCTGGGGCTGGACGGCCACCGGAGAGGCGCGGGGTGTACCCTCACCTGGGGCTGGACGGCCACCGGAGAGGCGCGGGGTGTACCCTCACCTGGGGCTGGACGGCCACCGGAGAGGCGCGGGGTGTACCCTCACCTGGGGCTGGAAGGCCACCAGAGAGGCACGGGGTGTACCCTCACCTGGGGCTGGACGGCCACCAGAGAGGCGCGGGGTGTACCCTCACCTGGGGCTGTACGGCCACCGGAGAGGCGGGGTGTACCCTCACCTGGGGCTGGACGGCCACCGGAGAGGCGCGGGGTGTACCCTCACCTGGGGCTGGACGGCCACCAGAGGCGCGGGGTGTACCCTCACCTGGGGCTGGACGGCCACCGGAGAGGCGGGGTGTACCCTCACCTGGGGCTGTACGGCCACCGGAGAGGCGGGGTGTACCCTCACCTGGGGCTGAACGGCCACCAGAGGCGCGGGGTGTACCCTCACCTGGGGCTGTACGGACACCGGAGAGGCGGGGTGTACCCTCACCTGGGGCTGGACGGCCACCGGAGAGGCGCGGGGTGTACCCTCACCTGCGACTGGACGGACAGCGGAGAGGCGCGGGTTGTACCCTCACCTGGGGCTGGACGGCCACCGGAGAGGCGCGGGGTGTACCCTCACCTGCGACTGGACGGACAGCGGAGAGGCGCGGGGTGTACCCTCACCTGGGGCTGGACGGCCACCGGAGAGGCGCGGGGTGTACCCTCACCTGGGGCTGGACGGACAGCGGAGAGGCGCGGGGTGTACCCTCACCTGGGGCTGGACGGCCACCGGAGAGGCGCGGGGTGTACCCTCACCTGCGACTGGACGGACAGCGGAGAGGCGCGGGGTGTACCCTCACCTGGGGCTGGACGGACAGCGGAGAGGCGCGGGGTGTACCCTCACCTGCGACTGGACGGACAGCGGAGAGGCGCGGGGTGTACCCTCACCTGCAGCTGGACGGACAGCGGAGAGGCGCGGGGTGTACCCTCACCTGCAGCTGGACGGACAGCGGAGAGGCGCGGGGTGTACCCTCACCTGCAGCTGGACGGCCACCGGAGAGGCGCGGGGTGTACCCTCACCTGCGGTTGGACGGACAGCGCGGCGTTGAAGCAGTCGACGGCGCGTCCGTAGTCGCCGGTCATATGCAGCAGCACCCCCAGACCACACTGTACGTCAGGGTCAGGATCATCAGGCCGGAGTCGCGCCGCAGACAGGAACTCGTCCCGCACTCGCTCGTGCAGATCCCTGCCGAACAGGGCGGCACCGTCACTGCCCACCAACCAGCATCGATGTAAAGACGGAGGACACGGTCTTACGCCCGGCTAGTAATTCCCACCGCGTTAGGTTTCTCACTACTTTAGGTACCCGGCGATACGCTTATGATAGTCCTTGAGCACCCATAATAGTATTTACGCTTGATCAACAGGTCCACGGATGTACACTGGGGAAAGGAGTGGTTGGTTGGTTATCTGGGCTTACGGGCGCATCGACTGCGTTGGTCATACAGCGCCAAAAACAATGTTAGATGGTACCAATGGTCTTGAACGGTTCGAGTAAATGAGTGGAAAATGTTTGACACCTTTGTCTGGTTATTGGCCTTTACGATACGCTGACTAGCCTTGCTCAGATAGTGTTGCTAATCTCTCGCGCCGGTTGGTCGCGGGCGAAGAGCAGCGACAAATGGGACTCGAAACGACAATCTTTCGGTTGGGAGACAATCATCCTGACCCTATGCTACTCACCTCGCATGGACATATTTAATAATTTGTCAGAAACCCCACTCTTTCCCTTCTGGCATAGCATAAGGCTGGGGTCACCGCCAATCCCCACACGGCTGGAGTCACCACCAATCCCATACGGCTGGAGTTTAGGGGCGCATCGACTGCAGTGGTCATGCATCCCCTACGGCTGGAGTCGCCACAACTCCCTACGGCTGGAGTCACCACAAATCCCTTACGGCTAGTCACCACCAGTCACCATACGGCTGGAGTCATCATAAATCCCCTACGGCTGGAGTTTGGTTATTGATCTTGAGGAAGTCAAGGACATATGACAACACATCGGTTTAGGTGCAAAAGACCACAAGACATCTTGATCCATGTGGTATCATCGCACGAATAAAAAAAAATGTCGAAAGCGTCCGAGGGTCGGAGATTTTCCCACGTATGACGTCAAAACGACCTGACCTCGAAAACAAAATCAGCACAAGTTGCACACAGGGTACCACATAAGGTATCCCAAAGCCTGCGCAGCGCAGCAACGCCGTATTTTGTGCGCTCTTTTGCGAAAAAACGGGGTGATATCCCTCTGCGCACGAGGGTTAAGTGCTCAGAGGTAGACTTAACATGTGAAAAGGTATGGTTTATGTGATAATGACCATCCTAAATTACACATACATACACACACACGTATATATATATATATATATATATATATATATATATATATATATGTGCATGTATATGTACTAGTTAGGATGGAATGACAAATTGTGAGAACACAGAGCAATGGGAGCATAATTTTACGAGCAACGTTTCGGCTCACGCCGTTCTTAAATTGCCTCCCAGAATCATGATTTACAGGCAAGCTGATATTTAACACGTGTTATTTTTCAACACAGGTCATGAAACATAAATTATACAGCACTTGCATGTGCTGACGTCCAAGAAACCGAACAGTGAAAAAGCAAATATCGTCGTTTTCAACTAACTTTTTCACTGTTTGGTTTATTCGGTGTCCGCGCATGCAAGTGCTGTAAAATGTACATCTCGTGACCAGTGTTGAAAAAATGATAAGTGTTAAATATCCGCATGCCTGTAAATCATCAGGGAGGAAGCTTGAGACAGGCGTGAGACGAAACATTGCTAACAAAATTATGCTCCCATTGTTCTGTGTTCGATATGTGTCAGGTGTTCGATAGGTGTATAGATCAGTTGCATGATATGCAATATGTAACCCAAATGCAGTTGATTTATAGACACGTCACACGCTATGCATATATATATATATATATATATATATATATATATATATATATATAACATTACACCATCAGTATTCGGATGCGTATTGGTCAAACCTACATCAGCCACATTTCTTATCATATTTTTGACACGACATAAAGACATAAAAGAGCAGTGCAACTATGAGCCACAAGGGCCCTTCTTGGTTGCACTCTAAACGAGATACAACGTGGGATAGGGTGCGGCAGCGGGCAAGCTCCCAGTGGGGAGGGGGCACACCAGCTGGTTGTCTCCAACGATGTGCTGCTCTACCAGAGGCCGAGAGCAATGCAAGCATTTAGCTGGATGCTATGAATGTTATGAAGGTCATATCATGGAAAAAATGTGCTTCATATACCAAGTCATTATTGTCATGACACATTTTCCAAATGGATGCAGCTGACACGCTGCTAAATAGAGCATTGCCGGGGTACGACCAGGGCCACACCCAGCGTCACCTCTCCTCCAGCATTAATGCCGCGGGGCACAGCTGGAAGACCCAGCGTCACCTCTCCTCCAGCAGTCATCCCGCGGGGCACAGCTGGAAAACCCAGCGTCACCTCTCCTCCAGCAGTCATCCCGCGGGGCACAGCTGGAAGAGCCAGCGAGCTGCAGCGCACCCTAGCCTGCCAATAACACTTGACCACGACGCACTCAATAGACGGCAGCAAGTCGCAGCCTCAGCTCACAGTGACGAAGTCGTACCTGACTAGGAACACGCTAGACAACATCTGAGTGGCAAGAGGTACCAAACTGGAGACTCCCGAGCCGAGAATCGCCCGGCCCAATGGTCAGCGTACGTACTGGAGAGGCGCCGACAGTGGGCCGGCCCCTCTCCTGAACGACTACGTACTCGCCGACGACACTAAAGAGGTCCTCGATGTCCTCGACGAGCGGCGCCACGGCTATATGACTGGCGCGAGGAGAAAAGGATGCCACTCACCCGGTGACGACCGAAGGCTGGAACACGCTGGCCGGCGGCACCTGGTCCGACTGCTGTACCAGACTGCTGTACTCGGAGTGGTGTCGCAGCCATTCCTGGCGCCACAGGGACACCTGATCAGCACAGGTGGCGGTACGTTCGGGTCATCACAGCACGTGCCTCTCTGGCAGCCAAACTGACCGCTCGGGTCATCACAGTCTGCGCTCTGGCAGCCAAACTGACCGCTTGGGTCATCACAGTCTGCGCCTCTCTGGCAGCTTTGAATATGGCAGGTTTTTTTGGGGGCGTTGGTTTTTTTTCGGGCGGAGAGAATATGGAGGGGGCCGTCGGGGTATTCTCCTAGTCCGGAGCAGAATATGGCAGGAGGGGCCGTCGGCGTGCTCTCCGAGTCCGGAGCAGAATATGCAGCTGACTTCACGCCGCAGCCTGGCAAGGTTATTGATCAACTTAACGAGGTGCTAGCTATTTCCTCTGAATACGAGAGGAAGTCATGGGCGGTGCTGACGTATCAGTTGATACTGGATCGTCTGGTGGCATATGCCGTCTGTCTGAGGTTGTTCAGTAGCGGCCGGTACACTGGTTGCCAACTGTGTGCCAACTTACTATCGACTTGAGTAACGACCAGAGTAGGTTGTACGGCGTGGCCATCGCTGTCCAATCGGGAACTGTGGCAGCCGAGGTCAGAAGAGGGGGAAAATCGGGTCGTAGCTACGCAACCCTACAATATGCCATTAACCTGAAACATATAAACTCTGAAAATAGAAGTGGGCCTTGGTTACAATAGCAACACACCTATTGGTGCCTGCTCTTCTCAGGTGGACAACAGCCGCATGGCTGCTGAGGAGTGGGGATCTGCACGTCTACAGCTTCACCCAGTGACCACCTCCGCGACCTGGTGCTGTTCAGCGTCCGTCACTACGCACGAATGTGGTTCGCACCAGGCAAAACCGTTCCTACTCTAGAACATCGTCGGCAGTCTACAGTATCTTCGCAGCCCGCCTGCTCACCTCCAGGGTGGGTACGGCCAGCCATGCAGCGTAACGCTCACACGTCACCCCGAAACAGTTCTACTGGCGGTGGCTGCCGACCCAGACTCGGGTCCGCCAGGGGTCATCGAAATGATGCCGGCGTGTAGAAAAGGCCGCGATGAAGATGAGGGAGTGAGCCGATTTAAGCTGCCCGCAGTCACTGCACAACTCAAAAACTACGAGGAACTCACCGACTGCAACAGTGAAGTAACCAGTGAGCCGCCACTGACAAGAAACCTGCTAGAAAATGATATACTGAATACCATTCGGTCTCCGCTGATAATGGGCTGTTCCCAGCAAGCTGTTCACATGCCAGCTGGTCGGGTGGTAAAGTCGTCACCGAGGCGGCCAAAGCCGCTGGTCGGGTGGTAAAGTCGTCACCGAGGCGGCCAAACGCTGTCGGGGAAAAGGCCGTGTGCGGCCAAAGCCGTTAAGTCGTCACCGAGGCGGCCAAAGCCCTGGTCGGGTGGTAAAGTCGTCACCGAGGCGGCCAAAGCCGTTGTCGGAGAGAGCGTCAGACATGGCTTCATCCGCGCCAGAATGAAGCACCGTCGCCTAATTCCTCAATTCCAGAAGAAATAAGACTTCGTCTTTGAGTTCCATGTTCCAGTTCGCCGCCAGGTGTCAAGGTGGAAACACGTCGGTGTGGAGCTCCTGCTTTCGAGATAAGTTGTTGCAGAACCGGACAGTATCTTAGGCTTAACTATGGATAGGTATTTAGCAATTACTTCTGTGCATACATTTGCGTAGTTTTAGCTAAGTTTCTTTTTTAGCAAGCAGATTATAATATTTACACCAAGAGACGCTGCCCAGCGCCATTTTGTCCATTCTGCCTGTCTTTGTCTAGTGTGTCTAGTGTGTCTTTGTCTAGTGTTTTCAGCTATTTATTTCATTTTTGGCAGTTATTCAGCGAGTGATTTCTTCTTTCTTTAAAACCAGTCAACTTTCCATATAGAAGGCTGAGAGGAGATCTCATCGAGGTCTTTAAATTTGTTCATGGTCAGGAACAGGGTTATCTCAGGGAACTGTTTGAATTTAACAGAAATGATGCAATTAGAGGTCATCAATTCAAAATTAAAGTTAATCACAGCAGGACAAGGTTAAGACAGTCCTTCTTCACCAACAGGGTAGTAGAACACTGGAACCAGCTGCCAGAAACCATTGTCAGTAGCAACACACTGAACATCTTTAAGAACAGCATAGACAATCATTATAAGAATAGGGGGCTTGTTTTTCTGTATTCCAGGGAGAGTTGATCAACACATTTGATGGACAACTGGTTCAGTGTACAGAGTGCAACCAAGAAGGGCCCTTGTGGCTCATAGTTGCACTGATCTTTTATGTCTTTATGTCTTTATGTGCTTTAAGTGTACAGTGATGATGTATTATCGTTGAACAAAATGGCGAACACCTGGGTTGGTTGTTTGGCCACATCTGATTATAAACGCAATTTGAGTTTATTTTCGTGCCACCTTTTTACAGAGAAACCAGCAAGTTGGTGTGGAAGCTGTCGAATTTGTACCATTTCGGTAAAATAACAACTACCCTACGTCAGCAGCAAAGACGTTGGTAGTTCCTGCATCGTCCGCTAGGTGCGCGGTGTCTTCCGAGATAAAAACTTTCATCGCTCGGCGTAGGCCCCAAGTTAGTTGTCCAAAATATCTTCGATATTGATGGTTTTTCACCTCGCAACCATCAAACTCACCCACTCCTCGTGATCTGTGATTGTCGGGACATCCTACTGAGAAGCCCACGTGACCTGCGGGTCAAAATACCCATCAGACGGGTCTGTGGCAGGGTCACAATCTACCAAGTGATATTTCTTCAAAACGTGTCTTCCTTACGGTAGTCTCCCATTTTACCGGGTGAGGTTTCATATCCATGAAAATACTACCATGAAACCCATCATATACTTCCGAGACTCTTGGTGCATGTCGCTACCGGGAATGACGATAGTTATTGGTTTACTTCGCTGGCGCATTGTTTTCGCAGCATCACTCTTCACATTCTGGAAATCCAGATCTCAAAACAGCCCGCGCACCACGTTTCCGGATGCTTCGGCCTTGTAAGCAAGTTTGTTTCGCCTAACAGTGATAGTCTGGTGTTTGTTTCGCTCCGCGATAACCGGCTCGCACATCTGATAGCCGTTACTTGCCCTTGTATTGGCCGGGCGGATTATTTAACAATACGGCGACCATATAAATAAAAAAAAGAAATGTATATCTTGTCTTGTGACTATATTCGAAGGACCGTCTAACCGGAATCAAAAAAAGCAATTCCAACTAACGGTCGAATTCTCACTGCCATATTGTATTATCTATGTCGGTGTCGTGCCTTGTTAGGCATAGGCTTTTTTATTGACAAAAAATGACTAGTTTACTTTTTTTTTTTTTTTTTTTTTTTTTAAAAAAGTTTTTGCAGTAGGCACCGCCGTGTGTGAACAATGTATGCAAATGTGCAGAAATGTACTCCAATCAAAAGCTATGCCTAACAAGGCACGACATCGACATAGACAATAAAATATGGCAGTGAGAATCCGACCGTTAGTTGGAATTGCTTATTTTGTTTGTGGTTTGACGAAGGGTTGTACCCGAATATACATCATCTAAGTAACTTTCGACTATTTTTATAATCATCGAGGAAAGGTCATCGTGTGATGTTGATGAAATACGGCGACCACTTGAACAACAGCTTCAACAGCTTCTCCACAATAGCAAACACCAGTGAGAAGATGCCTCCAAGTTTCTGCAGTCACCCGATACGGACTCCCGTCCAACGTCTCACCGCGCCGACCGTCCCGAGCCGACTGTGTGGCCAGCGCCAGTGGCGCACCGCTCGGCCACACCTGGCACGGGTCAGTCACCGCGCCGACCGTCCCGAGCCGACTGTGTGGCCAGCGCCAGTGGCGCACCGCTCGGCCACACCTGGCACGGGTCACCGCGCCGACCGTCCCAGCGCCAGTGGCGCACCGCCGGCCACACCTGGCACGGGTCACCCGACGCCGACCGTGGCCAGCGGCCAGCGCCAGTGGCGCACCGCTCGGCCACACCTGGCACGGGTCACCGCGCCGACCGTCCCGAGCCGACTGTGTGGCCAGCGCCAGTGGCGCACCGCTCGGCCACACCTGGCACGGGTCACCGCGCCGACCGTCCCGAGCCGACTGTGTGGCCAGCGCCAGTGGCGCACCGCTCGGCCACACCTGGCACGGGTCACCGCGCCGACCGTCCCGAGCCGACTGTGTGGCCAGCGCCAGTGGCGCACCGCTCGGCCACACCTGGCACGGGTCAGTCACGTGCCGACACTCCGAGGGAAGCGCTCGGTCGACGACTTCGACCAGCCCCCTGACCTACATGTGCAGTTATGGTGACGTGGCGCAATGTCTTCCAACTGTGTCGTACTGTGCCGCAATGGCACAGTATCCGCCGACCGGCCGTCGTCGCCAGTGAGAACGGAAACCGACTTGGCATAACACCCCCGGCCACAGTCGAGAATCGAGGCGTCAAATGCCGATGTCAGCGCGCCGGCCGACAGGCGACGGCTTCCGCTCGGAACGTTCATGGCTGGACTCGACGAGTCCCATCGTTCATGACAAGAATTCGCGAGTCCGGACACACGGGAGCCAAACGCATTTCGAAAGAGGGGATCCGAAGTTGACTCCATTACAACCACGTCCAGTACCAGCCGCACAGTACCAACCGTCCAGTACCAGCCGTCCAGTACCAGCCGTCCAGTACCAGCCGTCCAGTACCAGCCGTCCAGTACCAACCGTCCAGTACCAACCGTCCAGTACCAGCCGTCCAGTACCAGCCGTCCAGTACCAGCCGTCCAGTACCAGCCGTCCAGTACCAGCCGTCCAGTACCAGCCGTCCAGTACCAGCCGTCCAGTACCAGCCGTCCAGTACCAGCCGTCCAGTACCAGCCGTCCAGTACCAGCCGTCCAGTACCAGCCGTCCAGTACCAGCCGCACAGTACCAGCCGCACAGTACCAGCCGCACAGTACCAACCGCCCAGTACCTGCGGTACTAGGATGTCCAGCGGGAGGCACTGGTGGACTTCACTGGTGGACTTCTTTTATGTTTGCATCAATCAAAATCAGAGAAGAAAACAACGTACCCTCACAGTGGGTAATTTGCAATCGTAGCTGTGGCATTCTACTCTCGCCGAAGCTGCGCGCGTTCGAAACCTTCATGAACATGCAAC
The DNA here is from genome assembly GCA_034440615.1 of Ashinkailepas kermadecensis. Taxonomy (NCBI): domain Eukaryota; kingdom Metazoa; phylum Arthropoda; class Thecostraca; family Neolepadidae; genus Ashinkailepas; species Ashinkailepas kermadecensis. The sequence continues at coordinate 52,701 of JAOTOM010001466.1, read as the reverse complement.
CAGCAAGGCTTCGGAGAAGTGATATGGCTTCAATGAAAATTTGCCACAATTGCTGGCGAAAACAGTATGTTGTAGGCGGGGCTAAGCGTAAAATATAGTATATCTGTACAGTAGTGCAGTGCTACAGTAAGCTGCAATTTGCATAGCAACGTGGTGAACTGAGTTCAGGGGTGCCTTTGGTGGTTATTGGTTTTTACGACACTTCGACCGTTGAGTCATGTAGCGTCGCCAATCTCTCACGCCGATTGGTCGCGGGTGAAGAGTAGCGACAGGTGAGACTCGAACCCACAATCTCTCAGGGGTGCCTTTATGGATGGCATGCGGAAACACTGAGTTCGTGGGTGCCTTTATGGATGGCATGCGGAAACACTGAGTTCAGGGGTGCCTTTATGGATGGCATGCGGAAACACTGAGTTCAGGGGTGCCTTTATGGATGGCATGCGGAAACACTGAGTTCAGGGGTGCCTTTATGAATGGCATGCGGACTCATATACAATGCTGGTGGAGGAAATTACAGACCTCAGCAGCACTGTCGGGGGTCAATTGGACACACAAGCACAGAACAAAAAAAAACTGAATTGCATAACACAAATTCACCAGTAATGAAACCCTTCGGTGTCCCTCTGTTCCCGACACAATCAGCGAGGCCACCGCCAGCGAGACCAAAGGTAGGCACCATCACCACACCCACCCTCAGAGCACCGCACGCCTGAAGTGGGAACGACTCGTTGGTGTAGGAGGCAGCCAGCGCCATATAGGCATGCAGACAGCTCGGGTCCAGCTCGATGCACTTCCTCAGCGCCACTATTGCTGCCGGGTCCTGTCGGCAGACAACAGAGCACGTCACAGTCGCTCTCGGTACACGCCCAGAGGTGGACAACGGAGCACGTCACAGTCGCTCTCAGTACACGCCCAGAGGTGGACAACGGAGCACGTCACAGTCGCTCTCGGTACACGCCGAGAGGTGAACAACGGAGCACGTCACAGTCGCTCTCAGTACACGCCCAGAGGTGGACAACGGAGCACGTCACAGTCACTCTCAGTACACGCCCAGAGGTGGACAACGGAGCACGTCACAGTCGCTCTCAGTACACGCCCAGAGGTGGACAACGGAGCACGTCACAGTCACTCTCAGTACACGCCCAGAGGTGAACAACGGAGCACGTCACAGTCACTCTCAGTACACGCCCAGAGGTGGACAACGGAGCACGTCACAGTCACTCTCAGTACACGCCGAGAGGTGAACAACGGAGCACGTCACAGTCACTCTCAGTACACGCCCAGAGGTGAACAACGGAGCACGTCGCAGTCGCTCTCAGTACACGCCCAGAGGTGAACAACGGAGCACGTCACAGTCACTCTCAGTACACGCCCAGAGGTGGACAACGGAGCACGTCACAGTCGCTCTCGGTACACGCCCAGAGGTGGACAACGGAGCACGTCACAGTCACTCTCAGTACACGCCGAGAGGTGAACAACGGAGCACGTCACAGTCACTCTCAGTACACGCCGAGAGGTGAACAACGGAGCACGTCACAGTCGCTCTCAGTACACGCCGAGAGGTGGACAACGGAGCACGTCACAGTCGCTCTCGGTACACGCCGAGAGGTGAACAACGGAGCACGTCACAGTCGCTCTCAGTACACGCCGAGAGGTGAACAACGGAGCACGTCACAGTCACTCTCAGTACACGCCGAGAGGTGGACAACGGAGCACGTCACAGTCGCTCTCAGTACACGCCGAGAGGTGGACAACGGAGCACGTCACAGTCACTCTCAGTACACGCCGAGAGGTGAACAACGGAGCACGTCACAGTCGCTCTCAGTACACGCCCAGAGGTGAACAACGGAGCACGTCACAGTCGCTCTCAGTACACGCCGAGAGGTGAACAACGGAGCACGTCACAGTCACTCTCAGTACACGCCGAGAGGTGAACAACGGAGCACGTCGCAGTCGCTCTCAGTACACGCCCAGAGGTGAACAACGGAGCACGTCACAGTCACTCTCAGTACACGCCCAGAGGTGGACAACGGAGCACGTCACAGTCGCTCTCGGTACACGCCCAGAGGTGGACAACGGAGCACGTCACAGTCACTCTCAGTACACGCCGAGAGGTGAACAACGGAGCACGTCACAGTCGCTCTCGGTACACGCCCAGAGGTGGACAACGGAGCACGTCGCAGTCACTCTCAGTACACGCCGAGAGGTGAACAACGGAGCACGTCACAGTCACTCTCAGTACACGCCGAGAGGTGGACAACGGAGCACGTCACAGTCGCTCTCAGTACACGCCGAGAGGTGGACAACGGAGCACGTCGCAGTCACTCTCAGTACACGCCGAGAGGTGAACAACGGAGCACGTCACAGTCACTCTCAGTACACGCCGAGAGGTGGACAACGGAGCACGTCACAGTCGCTCTCAGTACACGCCGAGAGGTGGACAACGGAGCACGTCACAGTCACTCTCAGTACACGCTGAGAGGTGGACAACGGAGCACGTCACAGTCACTCTCGGTACACAACAATAACAGCGGCAATCAAAACCTCGAAACAACCACTGCGTGTGGCATGGCAGAGTGGCAAAACACTATCAGAAATTCTGACCAAGTCCGCTCTCAACCCACACTCATGTCCTGCTGGAAGCAAAGAGTCACTGTTCTCTGGCCGGACTTCAAGGCAGATGCCACACACGGAACACCGTCTACGTTATTACCTGCCAGCTATTCCGACCGTTGAACACCACGTATATAGGGGAAACAAAACGCATGGTTAAGGACATATATAATGAGCACTTAAGAGACGCTAAAAACAAAACCACTAACAACCCATTTGGCGAGCACTTGAAAATTACTCAAGCAAGCAGCACTATCGATACAGCATGTTGGTTGGTTATTAGGGATTTAGGGCGCATCAACTGCATTGGTTATACAGCGCCCATACCAAAACTATTTAAACTGTGTCAATCCTAAACAATCCTAGTGTGCGAGCTTGATCCGTATAAGGGATTAGACCGGAGAATATATAGAATTGAAGTTTACCTTCAAAAGAAAGTGGAACAATTGACCAGAATTGATCGCGACCGATTCATCCCCCAGAACGTCACGAATTGAAAGTGGCTGCGATCGACCAAAGTAGTGCTTGTAAACATCAGAGAGCTGAGGACATGAGGTTAGGATGTGACTCACTGAAAGGCGTCCTTGGCATCTCGGGCACATGGGCGCATCATCACCACAAATAATATATATGTGCGTTGCGTACGTGTGGCCAATGCGTAAGCGGCACAGCGTCACCTCGTCTTGCCTAATCCTACGCGAGCACGACGACCAGTGGCCGATGGTAGGCTTAATTATCCTAAGCTTGTTTTCACCGAACGCGTCCCAAAGCACCTGCCACTCACGAAAAACATAATATTGGATGACGGGATATATATCTCTAGCAGGAATGGGCAAAAACGTGTACATGGTTTCTGTGCTGCTCGCTTTGCAGCCGCGCCAGCGGCCTCATTCCCCAATATACCGACGTGGCTTGGAATCCTGCACATAACCACAACCTTACCCTCTACACGTAGTGACGTCAACCGTAAAACTATTTTCTGGACAATGGAGTGTGATGAATTAAAAGATCTCTGTGCCAAAAGACTACGGAGACTATCTGTTAGGATGAAGTGTAATGTTTCATAAGATTCTTGTATAAAACACAAAGCTTTGTTAGTGGCTACTAACTCGGATGTGAAGACTGATGCCTGAACAGGTAGAGAAAAAGATCGTGTGGCGGCTCCGCTAACAAACGCCGAGCCAACACCAGCTTCAATCTTTGAGCCGTCCGTGTATGTTGTCTTGTAGCCGACGTAGGACGCAATGAGGTTCAGAGCTTTAATTCGGAACTCCTGAGGTAGGGTATTATGTTTGTAGTTTTCGCTCAGGGTAACATCAATTGTCGGTGACAGTAACTCCCAGGGAGGAGTACCCAGAGCGCTTGGTTTTATCACGTCACGAAAAGTGATTCCACTCCGATACAGTGCATTATAGAGCATGACACAGAAAGGTACCGAACGCTGATTAGATAATCCATAGAATAAGTTCGCAATGCGTGAAGAAAACACCATATCATGTGCGGGATGATCTGGAAATTGTGAGAGCTTGCACGCGTATCTCATTCCAAGCATGAGACGCCGCAAGGCAAGGGGTGGCTCATGAGCTTCAACCAGAAGGCTTGCCGTGGGGGACGTTCGAAATGCTCCAGTGGCAATTCGCAAGGCTGTGTTGTGCACAGCATCCAACGTCCGCTTATCAGACGTACAAGCTGAGTCGTAAACGAAGCAGCCATAGTCCATAATCCTTCGTTCAGCCACATCCAAAACAGGGAGTGGCAACGACTGATAGTGGCCTGAAATACGTTTCGCACGTGACCACACTTGTGATATGGGCGAAAAACTGGACAGTTTACTCGCATACTCTCTCCAGGAGACTCGCTTCGCCTCCCGGATGGTGCGACGCACGAGGGCTCGTGCTCGTCTAAATGCTACAAGGTTCGCGGTTGTGCTTCCCTTATCGAAGGCCCTGAAGGCTCGCCTACATCTCCGTATAGCGTCGTGACAAGCGTCCGTCCACCACGGGACAGGGGTGCGACGAGGAGTGCCAGTGGCGCGCGGAACAGTTCCTGCTGCGGATTGTAGAAGCTTAGATGTGAACTCTTCTACAGTTAGAGGAGATAATTCACAGTCCGCATCGACAAGGGTCTCCATTTTATCTGCAAACTGTGTCCAATCCGCTTTCCGGAGATTCCAACGCTGAGCTCTAGAAGCAAGAACCGCCCCATCACGATAATATAGCCACACAGGAAAATGGTCGCTGCCAAGAGGGTCGGTGTGTACCGACCACTCAAATGAATCTACTAGTTGCGGGCTTGCAAGGCTCAGGTCTAGTGCCGATGAGTAACCCGAGGGAAGAGTGAAATATGTGTGTGCACCTGTGTTTAACAAACATATAGCTTCGTTTAATAGTAGTGAGTGTAAAGCTTGCCCGCGGGCGTTAACACTATCACATCCCCAGACGGTGTGATGAGCGTTAAAATCTCCTAAAATCAAAAATGGTTGTGGGAGCTCGGATATCAGATGCAGCCGGAAATGCAGTCCCAGGAGGTAGATACAGTGAACACACTGACACCGGCCTATGGTTGAGGTAGATACGTGCGGCGACTGCCTGCAAGGTTGTACGCAAAACTAGCTGTTGCGCAAGTACGCTACAGTGTACCGCCAGCAACACACCACCATGTGCTACGGTGTCAGCTGGCATGTCCTTGCGTAATAATTGGTAATTCTTGATTGTGTAATTATAGTTTCCTGTAAGCTTCGTTTCCTGTAGACACACCGCAATCGGACAGTGTTGTCTGAGTCTGTAAGTCCTGGGCACTGGATCGTATCCCCTACAATTCCACTGTAATATTGTGTTTAAGACACCCATTAAAGGGATTAAAATGTACTTAAAACATAAAATGAGAAAATATAACAGATGATCACAGATCAACATTTTAGGACTCAGGGAGGCAGCTGCGACCAGGGCCTAGTGAGTGTGTCCTCGGGCGGGAACTCGGTGAACCACCCCACCGTGGAGTTCCAGAAGGAGGGAGCGCTCGTTTCTGGGGAACACTTAGCCGCGGCGCTGGTGGGGGAGGCCAGCGTGGTGGGCTCCCCCGCCAGCGGGGGTCCGCGCCCATTTCGGACCGTCCCACCGGTCCCTCCACTCGCCGTCGTGGCGATGGGGTGGCTGGCCTTGGTGCAGGCGCCTTGTGGGCACTTTGTCGGCCCTTGGCCCGGGCCTTTTCCATTTCAGCGAGACGCGCTCGTTTTGCTTCGCGGGCCCGCCTTTCGGCTTCCTGGTATTGTAAGCTGACGTCTGGGATTTTGACTGGCCGGTGGGAGTTCCTGGAGGGTGATGCTGGTGCGGATGTGGATGTTGATGGCAGGGTCGAGGACTGGCTCATAGGGAGGGGAGAGGATTCAGGAAGGGAACAGGTGGAGAGGGTGGATTTGGGGATGGTGTTGGGACGCGTGGAAGGGGAGGGAGGGCTGGAGGGCTGACGGGAAGTAGGAGGCGGAGATTTCAAGGTAGGCCATGTGGAAGATGGGGATGGGCTGGGTTTGGGTGGAGGGGGTCGAGCACCTCTTTGACCGGTTGGCCAGGGTCTATTCCCCACCCGCAGAGGCTGATCTGGATGAGTCCTCGGATGGTTCGTCAGTGTTTTCATTTGTGAGTGGGACCTCGGTGGTTTCAGTACTTTCGGAGTGGTTTCCCCTGCCTCGCTGGTGACGCAAGAGGCACTCCAAATGCTCTGAGAAAGGTTGTCAGCTGGGTGATCAGCTCAGATGTCCTATCGGTCTGTATGTACTGTGGGAGCGATGCACTATTTTGAACTTTTGATGCATATGAAATTCTGGGGTGCGACCTTTCATATAGCTCTCTGGCTTCTCTAAACATTAATTTTGGTATGTTTAAGTGATATGATTTCCTTTTCTTTCATCTAGTTTGGACACGTACGATCATACGACGTGCGGGGATCCTGTCCGTCACCGCAGTTGGCACAAAATGGCCTATCGGAGGTGCAGTTCTCACCAGGATGCTCATCGGAAGCACACCTGCTGCACACTGGGCCGTTTCGACAATATTGAGTAGTGTGACCGAATTTTTGACATTTAAAGCATCGCATGGGGCTTGGAAAAAAAATTGTCGCACTTTCACTCGTAGGTAGCCGACTCTGATATCTTGAGGTATGTCTGTCCTATTAAATGTCAAAATAATGTTGTTGGTTGAGATAAAATATGCACCTCGCTTCACTTTCATTTTCCTTGCGCCGATGACTCCGAAATTTGCCAGCCCATCGACTATCTCGTCCTCCAATACTTCCCTCAGATCGAAACAGTTTATGACTCCCCGCGACGTGCTCTTTGTTTTATGAGGTTCCACTGTGATTGTAACAGTTTCATTTTATTTTCACCGTTCCTCCACACACCGTACACGAACTCAGATGACTTAAGAGCCCTAGCTGACTGTTCTGTTTCTGCAAATTCCACCTCCAGTGCAGTCTTTTAGTTTGTCACACCTTAAAATACTTCCAAATCTGTCACAGCCGTCCCTCCTCTGGGATAGAGACGCAAGACTTGTTCTTTCCTCGGAACACAAGCACACGAGGCACAGGAGTACCTTCCGTCGGGGTGTCATTCCGATCTCGGCGAAGATAGCGGTTGGTCTGGCCCTCACGAGAGGGACCAGGAGTATTTTTGGTTGTTCTGGATGCCATGTAGTGTGATTGTTTTCAACTCCTCGGGCGCCCCACCACATACTGGGGGGACGCCTGGGTCCCGCGGACGGGAGGACGCCAGGCGCCCGAGGAGCTATACGGGGCAGGCGGCGCCTTCGCCCGGCCGGGAGAGAGAGACTCACCACCCCGACCGGGATCCAGCGACACCCACCCCTTGACCCCTGCCGGCCAGGCCAGCAGGCACTGGGCCGGGGCCCAGACCGTCGGCCTGAGGCGACAAGTCGCTTAGCCCATATGGGGCCCTACGGGCCCACCCGCCCCTCCGGGATATTAGGACCAAAGAGGCGTGTTGGTCCCCCGTCGCAACTAGCGCCGTGCGACGGGGGACCTCAACCTCCAGGACTCCGTCAACCCCGGGGAACGGGCCGAAGGGGCGCGACTACCCCGATAAAACTGAGCTGAAGGGCAGGACCGGGGAAGTTGTCCTACCTGCTCATGGTGGGGAAAGTTGGTGTTGCAGGGCAAGGTGAAGGACATGGATGTTGAGAGGTGAGGTGGGCATTGGAATGGGAGCGTATGGATGGAAGGACGAGTGAGGCACTTTTGGTTTGACCCCTCACCGGTAAGATGGGAGCCGGATCTTTGAGGCACGCAATCCCTCCCACCACGGAAAGGTGGTGCCTCGTCGGGGGGGGCTATCGATACAGCATATCCACACTCAGCGCACTCAGCATATCCACTATGGAAGTCAGTAAAGATGTTGCAGAGCTCAAAATCAGCGAATCAATAGAGACTAGGAACAAAAAGCCATCATTAAACACAATGACAGCATCCTGGACCCTGATAAAACCGGTACCTTACACCGTCTAAGGCGATCACATATGCAGTACATAACCACATCCACACACAGACACGCAAACACACACCTGTGTCTCAAGTCGGCACATACATACACAAACGGATCATAAGCCCATCTTGATGTGGGCATATGTTCAGCGTGTGTATGTACTTTTCGGGCATGTAGATATTGTGATATCTGAAAATGAAGGCGATTCACTGTGCGGTGTCACGAGGTGCACCAGGCGTGTGGTTTTGCGGTTTTTGAAGCAAAATATTTACTGTTGAGGAAGGCCGTGGCCGAAATATATACAGTGCTATTTTGGATCTACTTCTTTGTTGCAATATCTGCATAAGGATATTTTACGCGTTCTTCTTACTCATAATCATGCTCAACACAGCACTGCACCTAATCAACAAGTTTAATTTGTTGATAATGTTGCGGAGAGCTGTGTTGAGCATAGTCGATTTGAATATGAAAATAAAAAGTAACCAAATGCTAATATTAAGTAAAAATAGGATCGGAAATCGGTCTAATATATTTCGGGCATGACCCTTTTTCGGAGACAGAATAAACATGCAGACATTTTACGCACAGGATTATACGCACATGCTATATGTATCAAGCCGTCTACCAATGTTGACGAATTCATCATCTGAGTCCAAGTAATTAAATTCCAACATAACAAAGGGCATTGTAACAAGTACATGTGATGCGACACCAACAGAGCCAAAATATTCGTCGCTTCCCTAGACACCCTCCCTATCTCTATACGCGCATTGCCTGGGTCGCAGTCGCAGGCTACACGCATCACTTAATGCGCGTAGCCTGGAAAAACGACAAGACACTTTCGGAAACTATGACTAAATCTGCCCTCGAACCTCCAACATGCCCTGCAGGCACTAGAGCGCGCCAATGCTGTCTGGTCGGTCTTAAAGATAGATGTCACACCAAAAATTGGGTATACAAAATTAAGTGCGAGCTTTGCACCTTAGGGACAGCACCCATAACCTATATTGGGGAAACCACACTCATGGTTAGGGACAAATACATGGAATACGCAAGGAACAAAACGAAAAACATCCCTTTTCGAGAGCATTTAGTCATAAATTACCCAAAAAGCACCATCACTCCAACAACGCTCAGCATCACCATCTTGCGGACTTGTAAAGACATCACAGAAGTAAAAATTGCAGAATCCATTGAAATCAGGAACCCAAATTCTCCCCTAAACAGAATGGAATCTTCATGGACCCCCATGACCCTTTGTTATGTTGGAAGTTAAATACTTGGAATCAGATGATGATTTTGTCAATATTGGTATACGGCTTGATATATATAGCATGTGCGTAAAATGCCTCTGTATGTTTATTCTGTCTCCGAAGAAGGGTCATGCACGAAATATATTAGACCGATTTGTTTCCCCATTTTTTTTTAATATGAGCATTTCGTTACTTTTGTATAACCACCTTCAAGTTCAATTTGTTCTCACTTCGACCAGCTGCGACACAGCCGCCCGACCAATGACCTGCTGGTGGGGGTGGAGGCAACACCGGGCCCGCCACCTGCTACACAACACTGGCAGGCCAGTCGCAGTCGCTGCAAGTGAGAAACAGCTACTGCAGGCCATGGGACCCCTGTGTCTAGCTCCCTGCTATGGCAAGCTGCCGACCCCTGTGCCTAGTTCGCTGGCTGACATTTCCAGTTTCTACGTGCCAGATCCAGCCGCCAGTCACTGGCTGCACTCGAGATACTACTGCAATAACTGCGACACCATCGACCCAACTACGGCCACCACACCCACCCCATCCACACCTGCTGCTATGACACTGGTGCGGCTGCGATACATTTTGCCATCCTGTGCTGGCAGACCAGGCGAGCAACAGACCAGGCGGATATCATCGCCGCGCCGGCCGCACAATAGAAGCAAACACCTGGCCGTCTCCAGACCGACCAGCCCATACCCAGACCGCCCCGGTCATTCCCAGACCAGCCTGGTCGCCCCCAGACCGACCCGGTCATCTACATGCCGACCTGACCGTCTCCAGACCGACCAGCCCATACCCAGACCGACCCGGTCATTCCCAGACCAGCCTGGTCGCCCCCAGACCGACCCGGTCATCTACATACCGGCCTGGCCGTCCCCTGACCGACCTGCTCGTTCTCGGCCAGGCTGGTGCCGAGCAGCTGCCAGGCGAGCGGGCGGTCGGGCCGCCGCTGGGCGGCCGCCTCGAAGCAGAGCACGGCGCCAGGCAGGTCGCCGGCCGCCCGCCGCCGCTCACCCTCGGCCAGCGGGTCAGCCTCGTCCACGTGACTGTTGTCGCCAGAGAACTGGTACTCCTGCCGGCGGACAACACGTCACCGCATAGTCACGTCACCGCATAGTTACGTCACCACATAGTCACCAGGTTGACCTTTTTTAAGACTTTTTTCGAAATGTTTTGCTAACTCCCGTTATTCTGATACAGTTTTTGGTGCTGATTCCGAATATCAACTTCGTTTTATCTTTTTCGATTTTTTTTGCCCGCACGGATCGATGTTTTTCGAAATGCAAACTTTTGACATATTTTCAGCTGTGGTTACCAGTAGAAACAAAACATAGCTTAAGCTAGTGCTTTTTATTAAATCTTGGAGAATGGAGATTCATTCCGCAGCAGACTTATTGCATTTTCATAATGCATTGATGCTTAAAATTACGTTTCAAATAAAACGCTTGCATAGTTCAGGTTTCTTCATAGATGGCGCTAGTGTCCGACGTCGAGCTCCACACTTTGCATTGGGCGGCATTGTGGCAACCAAGTACTATTGACGACTATATTATTTATTGGATGGTAAACCGGATATGCTCACAATTCTTTTCAAGCAAATGGGTGCGGACTGGTGGCCATCAGTGTCCAAGTGTAAGCATTTGAATCGATAATTTTCAGTGTATTAACAGAATGCACCGTGAGATTTCAAATCCAAAATATTTTGTGCAGACAGATATGCTTAGAATCTAATATAGCATCAGCATGAAAATCGATAAAGTGTTGGCGGGGCCCACAAGCCACTGCTGCAATTATTTTCCTAGTGACACGCCTAAATATAGCATTAACCCTTTGTCGCTGGTTATAAATACATGTAAGCAAATTAGAAAGGCCTCTGTCAGATTCTGATAGATGAGCCCAGCAGATTCTAACACACTCGCCACGTACAACGCCTAGGCTATTAGAACTAAAGCCAATGTCCAGTTCTAAATTCCCCATGGAATATGGGCGCACCACCTATTCCCGCTCCTGTCCTCTCCTATCCTTTCCTATCGCTGCTCCTATCCTCGTTCCCGCTCCTGACCTCGATCGGTAATGTGTGTGGGACATGCCGTACGCAGTCACTAGCGCTAACCTGCGAAAAATGCTAAGATTTTGCATCTCTAACAAGAACAATACAAACTATTTACAAACGAGGCACGCAATTCAATAAATACGTGGCAAGAATTGATGAGGTTTGCGGTACACATTATTTTGGATGAGCTTTAGGGTGCTTATTAGCTATTGGTGAGCCTAGTATTTCGTATAATGATAAATAATTCAACTTTAATATCTCCCAGAATTCCGGCAAATCAGCAGACAATTGCATGCTTTCTGCTTTGCCATGCTTATCGTTTGTTTCATTCCATGTTTACCGCACAAGGCGTCATTTGTTTGTGTTACTCAGATACTAGACTAGGTGCAATAACTAAGTCGCATGCTTAAAAATGGATCAGGTTGCTTCACCATCATCCTCCCGCCAACGAGCACGGCTGACTCATCCTCAGCTGCAAGTAATTCCATGCGACATACCCCCCATCCAGCTCCCTGCGTGTGGTCAAGTTTTGGGAGGAGTGATGAAGGCAAGGTTGGATGAAATGACACTTCGAGATGTGAGTGAAAATTCGATTTCGATCAAGAAGTGCATTGTGGAAGTATGTGATGAAATAATTGACATTTGGGAAAAGGCCTCGATTCCCACCAGAAACAAAGATAAGATTCTGCTGAAGATCACCAAGTTGTTGTCCCAAAAAGAAACAATCTGCAAAAGGACGAAATCGGGTCTTGCTTCCTTCATATCACTTTTTGATATTTCCAGTGCCTCAAAGCAGCCTGAACATGTCGACGACGTACATTTTTTGGAGGACCAAAGGGGGCCAAAGCTGCAGTTTATAGGTGGCGTTGATCGAGCGACGTCACTGAAATGGAGAAGCATGGCAGCACAGCCAATGGCACGCGCTATCCGAGTCAAAGCCGGCTCAACAGACGAGCAATCTCAGCAACAACAACATGATGCTATACCCGAAGAATCTGCCGATGAATCAGATGAGTACGTAATGCCTTATTGGCACTTACCTAAGAGAAGCAAGCCACTAGATCTGACCGCCGTTGCGGAGACACTGGACGCTACCGATACCGGTGCAAGAAAAGCGTCTAAAATACTGTCATCACTTTCTGTCGCTTTGGGAGAAGGAAGTGTGGGTGTAATCACGAAATCGAAAGTGCAAAAAGCCATTGATGTGAGCAGAAAGTGTAGAATAGATGAAGTATATGATATGGCGAAGGACTGTACTGCTGTATTTTGTGATGGCCATGACGACCAGACGAGAGGGGAGGGCATTGTTAAATCGGGGCGCATGTCGTATGAAAAGATGAGTGTACACCATGTCACGGTAAATATGCATCCGGGGGATGTGCATGTAGGTTACTTCGCGTGTGACGGAAAGCACACCGGACACATTGTCGCGCAAAAGCTGAAAGCTTTTATACATGGTCGTATAGCAGGTACGCAAAACATTGTCTTCATTGGTGGTGATGGAACCAACCAGGTTGTTGGGTGGAAGGGGGGGGGGATGGATGGCACATTTTTAACAACTGATGGAGCGGCCCATGGGTCGAATTGTTTGCTTGTGCCACCAGGCGGAATTGCCATATCGAGCTCTGTTTGGTCTGCTGGACGGAAAAGCAGCCGGACCTAGCACGTTTTCTGGGCCAATCGGAAAATGCATTGCAGATGTCCACAAGCTAGATGTCGTTGTGTTTGCTACAGTAACGTGTGTTGACTTTCCAGGGGTGCCATCACGTGTTGAGCGGGGCCTAAGCACTGATATGAGGCTGCTGTATCGATGTGCTAAGTCGGCGACCAATGGCAACACTGATGAGGTGCGAGATCGTGTGCATGGAAAAATGTGCATGGCGAGATGGTACACAGCCCAGAGCCGTATTCTACGCTATTATTTATCTGTGCCTGAGCCATCTGTACCACTACGCAGCCTTGTGAAATATGTTGTCTGTGTGTATGTGCCGACCGTGATGGCAGTGAAAGAAAAGTGGGATGTGGTGCATGGGCCCGGCCACCTGTGCGAGCAGATGCGACGACAGAAAGAACATTTTCAGGGTATCGAGATGGAAACCATTGAAAAGACCATGACGAGGAACATGTATATGGCGCACCCCGAAAACGTCATGCTCGCCATGCTGGGTGACAATGACCAAGCAGTCAGGATGGAGGCCGTCGACATGATCAAAACCGTGCGCCAAAAGACAAACCTCTCCACGGAACAAAACCGTGCGCCAAAAGACAAACCTCTCCACGGACTGCGGCGCAATTCGGCCATTTAAGTCGCCGCTCGTGAACTGGTGTGCTGAGGCATACACCGAACTGGTTAACGTTCAGCAGTGTGTGAAAGACGGGCAGGATGTAGCACCGCCTTTGACACGTACAATGAGTGAGGAAGACATACTGAAGTCCATCGAAGCACCACTTCAGACCGGAGTTCCTTGTCACTCACAGTCCACTGAGAGGTCGGTAAAACTGACGACTGAAGCATCGGCATTGGTGGTCGGTGCCAAAAGACAGGACGCACACGCGCTAAACAAACTAAAATGTTTAAAAATGCACCCAGGTCAGGTCACAAAGAAGGTGCACAATGACTAAAGCACATGATCATCGTGGCAGTATGGCGTATGCTGCAAACAGTGATGTGTGTGCAATGGAAGCATGACATGTCGAAATAAAAAGTGCTACGTAATACGTGTGTTATTAATGAAATGTTTCTGATGGGCTCATCTATCAGAATCTGACGGAGGCCGCTTCCAATTTGCTTACATGCATTTATAACCAACAACGACAGGTTAATGCTCTATTTTGGCATGTCACTAGGAAAATAATTGCAGCAGTGGCTTGTTGGCCCCGCCAACACTTCATCGATATTAATGCTTTGAATCTATTCGATTATAAGCATATCTCTCTGCACAAAATATTTACGAGTTGAAATCTCACGGTGTATTTTGCTAATATCTGTAAATGCTATTCAAATGCTTACATATGCTTATGCTACATATACATATGCTTAATGCTTGAACACTGATGGCCACCAGTACGCACCCATTTGCTTGAAAAGAACTGTGAGCATATTCAGTTTATTATCCAATAAATAATATAGTCGTCAATAGTACTTGGTCGCCACAATGCCGCCCAATGCAGTGTGGAGCGCGACGTCTGACACTAGCGCCATCTATGAAGAAAGCTTGAACTATGCAAACACTTTATTTGAAAGTTAATTTTAAGCTTCAATGCATTACGGAAGTGCACTAGGTCTGCTGCCAAATGAATCTCCATTCACCAAGCTTTAACAAAAATAACTAGCTTAAGCTATGTTTTGTTTCTACTGGTATCCACAGCTGAAAATATGTCAAAAGTTCACATTTCGAAAAACGTCAACCGATCCGTGCGGGCAAAAAAAATCGAAAAAGATAAAACGAAGTTGATATTCGGAATCGGCACCAAAAACCATCATGAGATGGTGGTCAGTGGAGAATGTGTGGTGGTAGGCATTGCGGTGTCAACACCAGTTTCCATATTAATATTTACGTTGCTTTGCGTCCATGGCAGCACCAACATCACACCAGTTTGCACCACAACGTGTTATTTGCAACAAACACTTCCTTTGCAACCTTCAACTATGGATGTAAGTGACAGATACCTGATAGTCCACGAGCAACAAGGTAGCAAAGGGTAGCACAGGGACAGGTACTACATGATAGTCCATGGGCAGCAAACAGCGACGCAAATGATACCAAAGAAACACGGAGGCGACCACATAGCTTTACAGGAGAGGAGGAACTCTTACCCCTGTAACGTTTGCCTTTCTTTCTTCGTAATGACGCCCATGCTACGACCACGGGTGAGCAAGCTGTTAGTATCTCTATATTAGCACCTAAGGTAATACATGATGAAACACCGGACTTAGGGTCATCCTCTCCTCACCGGGATTTAGCAACGTCGTAATAAAAATTGCAACTGGGGGTGACGCAAACGATCGCTTTAGGTTTTCATTAAGAGGCAGTCACAGATGGTGACTGAGCAGTACTTATCTACGATGGTGTTTATTTCGCTGTCGGCGATATGAAACATGTACATACATGGGTCCAACTGGTGAAATATCACACGGTACATCACTTGGAGAATATAACACGCCATTGACCTCATTCAAGAACATCTTCATTCAAGCTTATATTTTGTTAATTCTTGAACCTAACAATGAGCTTTGCCAGGGTTGAAGAAGGATGGTACCACATATAGCACGTCATGTTTCGTGAATTCAGTGCCTGGGCCAAGAGGTATGTGCAGCATCTGAAATGAATAGGTAGCGCTCTGCTTGGATGGCATGGCCACCACGGGAGGTGTCTCGGTTGTTATTGTTTTCTTTTCAATTTTTGTGAATTATTGGCTACATACATTCGTCAGAAATGCACGTCATGTCTGGTTTCCACCTGCGGTCTCCAGGTCATGTATGAGGTACGCTTCTTGTTGTTTTTTGTAAGTTTTTTTGCAGTTTTTTTTTGCAGTTGCGGTGCTGGGTAACCTTTGTCGAGTGTTTGTGTCTGCAGTAATTTGAATGTCCTAACCATTCGCCTATCGCCGCCGATACAACCAGTGTATACCCCTGACAATGGTCAGTGGTCTCACACGCCGACTCTCACACCGGCCTCAGTGGTCCTCGTGAAGCAGGGTGTCATGGTGCGACACTCAGTACAACTGAGTGGTGCTCCGTGGACTAGTGTGTCACGGTGCGACACTCACACACGCACACGCACACGCACACGCACACGCACACGCACACGCACACGCACACGCACACGCACACGCACACGCACACGCACACGCACACGCACACGCACACGCACACGCACACGCACACGCACACGCACACGCACACGCACACGCACACGCACACGCACACGCACGCACGCACGCACACACACACACACACACACACACACACACACACACACACACACACACACACACACACACACACACACACACACACACACACACACACACACACACACACACACACACACACACGTTTGGCTCAGCCTGGTGCGGCCACATGGCACATGACAACACTGTCAGGTAAATGGCACGCTTCGAACGTGCCAACACGAACCATTGTCAGGTAATTGGCACGCTTCGAACGTGCCAACACGAACCATTGTCGGCCATTCGACTGTTAAACCATGGCTACACACTTTGGCTTTGCGGTGAGCCCACTGAGAGGGGTGGGAAGTCAAACCCGGTAAAGCGATGTCTCAGATGGATCACACTGCCAGAAAATTAAATTACCGGCACTTTCTGTGTACACCATGGCACAATCCGTACGCGGATACCGCTTCAAATCCACAATTGATGCAAAAGTCGGCGATCATCGGACATACGTCACCGGTATGGCATGGCGGGGAACTGCCGAGAACTGCCAGACGGAGGGGGACGCATCACCGAGAGCGCCGTACGACCACTGCTAGGAACAAACTACCTGCCGTCCCGGACCAACCGACCACCGCACCGACTGAACTGCCAGACGGAGGGGGACGCATCACCGAGAGCGCCGTACGACCACTGCTAGGAACAAACTACCTACCGTCCCGGACCAACCGACCACCGCACCGACTGAACTGCCAGACGGAGGGGGACGCATCACCGAGAGCGCCGTACGACCACTGCTAGGAACAAACTACCTGCCGTCCCGGACCAACCGACCACCGCACCGACTGAACTGCCAGACGGAGGGGGACGCATCACCGAGAGCGCCGTACGACCACTGCTAGGAACAAACTACCTACCGTCCCGGACCAACCGACCACCGCACCGACTGAACTGCCAGACGGAGGGGGACGCATCACCGAGAGCGCCGTACGACCACTGCTAGGAACAAACTACCTGCCGTCCCGGACCAACCGACCACCGCACCGACTGAACTGCCAGACGGAGGGGGACGCATCACCGAGAGCGCCGTACGACCACTGCTAGGAACAAACTACCTGCCGTCCCGGACCAACCGACCACCGCACCGACTGAACTGCCAGACGGAGGGGGACGCATCACCGAGAGCGCCGTACGACCACTGCTAGGAACAAACTACCTGCCGTCCCGGACCAACCGACCACCGCACCGACTGAACTGCCAGACGGAGGGGGACGCATCACCGAGAGCGCCGTACGACCACTGCTAGGAACAAACTACCTACCGTCCCGGACCAACCGACCACCGCACCGACTGACCTGCAGACTGAAGTGATCTGACCTGACCTGCAGACTGAAGTGGTCCGTGTAGTCGGACAGCCAGGGATGTTCGTCTGACTTGTACAGATCGGCCCACTCACGCTCCAGACGGGCCCAGAACTCCTCCCGGGCTCGCGGACTCATGCCGGCCGAGTCAACCTCCTGCGCCACCTCTGACGCGTCTATACACACCGAGCAACGGCTGGTCACACCGGATAACGGCTGATCACACAGGGGAACGGCCGTACACACAGAGGAACGGCTGGTAACACAGGGGAACGGCCGCACACACACAGGAACGGCTGGTCCAACAGAGAACGGCCGTACACACAGAGGAACGGCTGGTCACACAGGGGAACGGCCGTACACACAGGGGAACGGCTGGTAACACAGGGGAACGGCCGCACACACACAGGAACGGCTGGTCCAACAGAGAACGGCCGTACACACAGAGGAACGGCTGGTCACACAGGGGAACGGCCGTACACACAGGGGAACGGCTGGTCCAACCGAGAACGGCCGTACCCACAGGGGAACGGCTGATCACACAGGGGAACGGTATGATGTGGTGTGGTAACCCAGAGGACCCAGCCTCCCTCTGCAGGAGGCTGGGGATCATACAACACACCAGTGGTGCCATACCGGCCTCCCTCTGTAGGAGGCTGGTGACACAACATATCAGTGGTGCCATACCGGCCTCCCTCTGCAGGAGGCTGGTGATTCAGACAACACATCAGTGGTGCCATACCGGCCTCTTTCTGTAGGAGGCTGGTGATTCAGACAACACATCAGTGGTGCCATACCGGCCTCTTTCTGTAGGAGGCTGGTGACACAACACATCAGTGGTGCCATACCGGCCTCTTTCTGTAGGAGGCTGGTGACACAACACATCAGTGGTGCCATACCGGCCTCTTTCTGTAGGAGGCTGGTGACACAACACATCAGTGGTGCCATACCGGCCTCTTTCTGTAGGAGGCTGGTGACTCAACACACCAGTGGTGCCATACCGGCCTCTCTCTGTAGGAGGCTGGTGACACAACACATCAGTGGTGCCATACCGGCCTCTTTCTGTAGGAGGCTGGTGACACAACACATCAGTGGTGCCATACCGGCCTCCCTCTGCAGGAGGCTGGTGACACAACACATCAGTGGTGCCATACCGGCCTCCCTCTGCAGGAGGCTGGTGACACAACACATCAGTGGTGCCATACCGGCCTCTTTCTGTAGGAGGCTGGTGACACAACACATCAGTGGTGCCATACCGGCCTCCCTTTGTAGGAGGCTGGTGACTCAACACACCAGTGGTGCCATACCGGCCTCCCTCTGCAGGAGGCTGGTGACACAACACATCAGTGGTGCCATACCGGCCTCTTTCTGTAGGAGGCTGGTGACACAACACATCAGTGGTGCCATACCGGCCTCTCTCTGTAGGAGGCTGGTGACACAACACATCAGTGGTGCCATACCGGCCTCCCTCTGCAGGAGGCTGGTGATTCAGACAACACATCAGTGGTGCCATACCGGCCTCTTTCTGTAGGAGGCTGGTGACACAACACATCAGTGGTGCCATACCGGCCTCTTTCTGTAGGAGGCTGGTGACACAACACATCAGTGGTGCCATACCGGCCTCCCTCTGCAGGAGGCTGGTGACACGACACATCAGTGGTGCCATACCGGCCTCTTTCTGTAGGAGGCTGGTGACACAACACATCAGTGGTGCCATACCGGCCTCTCTCTGTAGGAGGCTGGTGACACAACACATCAGTGGTGCCATACCGGCCTCCCTCTGCAGGAGGCTGGTGATTCAGACAACACATCAGTGGTGCCATACCGGCCTCCCTCTGCAGGAGGCTGGTGATTCAGACAACACACCAGTGGTGCCATACCGGCCTCCCTTTGTAGGAGGCTGGTGACTCAACACACCAGTGGTGCCGTACCGGCCTCCCTTTGTAGGAGGCTGGTGACTCAACAAACCAGTGGTGCCATACCGGCCTCCCTTTGTAGGAGGCTGGTGACTCAGACAACACACCAGTGGTGCCATACCGGCCTCCCTTTGTAGGAGGCTGGTGACTCAACACACCAGTGGTGCCGTACCGGCCTCCCTTTGTAGGAGGCTGGTGACTCAGACAACACACCAGTGGTGCCATACCGGCCTCCCTGTGTAGGAGGCTGGTGACACAACACACCAGTGGTGCCGTACCGGCCTCCCTTTGTAGGAGGCTGGTGACACAACACACCAGTGGTGCCGTACCGGCCTCCCTTTGTAGGAGGCCGGTGACACAACACACCAGTGGTGCCATACCGGCCTCCCTTTGTAGGAGGCTAGTGACTCAACACACCAGTGGTGCCGTACCGGCCTCCCTTTGTAGGAGGCTGGTGACACAACACACCAGTGGTGCCGTACCGGCCTCCCTTTGTAGGAGGCTGGTGACACAACACACCAGTGGTGCCGTACCGGCCTCCCTTTGTAGGAGGCCGGTGACACAACACACCAGTGGTGCCATACCGGCCTCCCTTTGTAGGAGGCCGGTGACACAACACACCAGTGGTGCCGTACCGGCCTCCCTCTGTAGGAGGCTAGTGACTCAACACACCAGTGGTGCCGTACCGGCCTCCCTCTGTAGGAGGCTAGTGACACAACACACCAGTGGTGCCATACCGGCCTCCCTTTGTAGGAGGCTGGTGACTCAACACACCAGTGGTGCCATACCGGCCTCCCTTTGTAGGAGGCTAGTGACTCAACACACCAGTGGTGCCGTACCGGCCTCCCTTTGTAGGAGGCCGGTGACACAACACACCAGTGGTGCCATACCGGCCTCCCTCTGTAGGAGGCTAGTGACTCAACACACCAGTGGTGCCGTACCGGCCTCCCTTTGTAGGAGGCCGGTGACACAACACACCAGTGGTGCCGTACCGGCCTCCCTCTGTAGGAGGCTAGTGACTCAACACACCAGTGGTGCCATACCGGCCTCCCTTTGTAGGAGGCCGGTGACACAACACACCAGTGGTGCCATACCGGCCTCCCTTTGTAGGAGGCCGGTGACACAACACACCAGTGGTGCCGTACCGGCCTCCCTCTGTAGGAGGCTAGTGACTCAACACACCAGTGGTGCCGTACCGGCCTCCCTTTGTAGGAGGCCGGTGACACAACACACCAGTGGTGCCATACCGGCCTCCCTTTGTAGGAGGCCGGTGACACAACACACCAGTGGTGCCGTACCGGCCTCCCTTTGTAGGAGGCCGGTGACACAACACACCAGTGGTGCCGTACCGGCCTCCCTTTGTAGGAGGCCGGTGACTCAACACACCAGTGGTGCCATACCGGCCTCCCTTTGTAGGAGGCCGGTGACACAACACACCAGTGGTGCCATACCGGCCTCCCTTTGTAGGAGGCCGGTGACACAACACACCAGTGGTGCCATACCGGCCTCCCTCTGTAGGAGGCTAGTGACTCAACACACCAGTGGTGCCGTACCGGCCTCCCTCTGTAGGAGGCTGGTGACTCAACACACCAGTGGTGCCGTACCGGCCTCCCTTTGTAGGAGGCCGGTGACACAACACACCAGTGGTGCCGTACCGGCCTCCCTCTGTAGGAGGCTAGTGACTCAACACACCAGTGGTGCCGTACCGGACTCAGACCAAGTGGGGAGGGTGACTGCCGGCGACTGCACCCAGTAGGGAGGGCAGCTGCCGCATGATTATGGCCGTAATTTTGTGGTTTAAATACAAATTTTGTTACCTATAAAGCACCATTGAACTCGATGAGCAAGCAATCCACTGTTCAATATGCTGTCAAAGATAATTCCATATTTCATTTCAGCAAAGATACGGGTAAATAATGAAATCTTAATGCCTCATGGAGTAAAACATAGTGTATTGCAAGGTGCAAAACGAAAGCCAAAAATTTTAGAACAAAGCCTGGTGCTTTAGCCATCCCCGGTTGTTATTGTACAAAAGTTGGCACGTGCGCATTACCGGTAAGAGCGGTGTGCTTGAGGTGGGTGGTTTGGTCGGCTGCCGCCGCGTCCTGTGTCCGCTCCGCTACTGCTGAAGACGCGGCCGCCGTCTGATTTGTCACCGTGTCGTCGGGCAGCGTGATCTCCCCATCACGGATCTTGGCCAGGAAACTGGTGAACTGTGAATGTGCATGACGCGTCCACACGGTCACCAATACTGACCAGGCAGGTAATCACCTGGGGTGTCCATGAAGTATCGTCACTGACCACAAGCTAGACGTCCATGGGTCGCGTTGCTCAATTAGTTATAATGTGGTACATCTTATACTGAACTTAGCCAGGCATGTATCAGCTGGAGCTGTAGACCAAACATCAATAGCAATAGTCCACTGCATGAAGCGATACCGAAAATATACCACAACGCCAACTTACCCGTCGGGTTTAGCAGTATATAACGCGGTAAATGTTTGAATCAACTGCCATGTCCGAAGCGTTAATGTAACCTGAGACTCATACATACAGTCTTAGTTGGATTTGGTTGGTTTGGTTGGTTTTATGACACGTCGACCGTGGAGTCATAATATATAGCGTCGCCAATCTCTCACGCCGATTGGTCGCGGGCGAAGAGTAGCGACAGGTGAGATTCGAACCCACAATCTTTCGATTGCGAGACGAGCATCTTACCCCTAGACCACTCGTCCCCTCTTAGTTGGATTTGAGCCAGGTGAAAGCCAGGTGAAGTGGCGGCGTGCTACCTCTGATCCGGAGAAGCTCGGCTCGTCGAGTGTGCCCAGAATCTGCTCGGCAGTTCGCTGTAGCTCGATGTCTTCTGAGGGCCTGTACTGCTCCACCCACTGCACCTCATCGAGCGGGTTCACTGCTGGAAGTCTACCACATGGGCCACACCACCAGTCAATAGGCGGCCAATAGGCGGCCAACGAGCAGTCGGTGGTGATGGTGATGGTGGTGGTTCGGTGGTAACCTGCACCCAGCCGGGATTTGAATGCACTTTCGCCCCACCTGAGGGTTGGAGATTAAACACCCACCACTATCTCGTCACCTAGAATATCTAGAAACCAATCAGACCGAGAGAAGCGTCTCAACGAGGAAAAAACTAAGCATGCAAAACATTTCATTACAGGTAAATTTTCAAGTCACCAGTGGTCACTTGCTTGCTTCATAACTTTGCATAACCCTGGCTATAAATTAGCGCATGTTTCGATCTATTTTCACTTCAAGTTAATTCTGATCCAATTTGGTGTTCCATTGGTAGTATGTGTTCAAACCTACCAACATTATAGCTTTCGAATTCCTTCTTTGTCGAATTTCTGAAAACATACTCATATGCATTATATTTTAACAGGATAAATTATTCGCGAAATAGGGTGGAATATACCACCTACTGAACACTGAATCAACATCCTTTCCAAGTAAGTATCGACATCGTGCTTCTTGGTGCGTGTTTGTGAAGTCTTCATGCCTCGTTTCTAACTGTATTCCATGTACAAGTATCATACTTATGCTAAACATAACGGATCCGAGATCGTGATAACCAACATCCCTTAGGGCAGTTCCAGGTGAAGGGATTACCTAGGATGTGCTATGCTATATAATGCCAGTTTATAGCATAGGTATTTGTATCGTTATCATTGATATCGGTATACCCCAAATAGGTACCTTTCAAAACACGCAACACGGGAACAGTCCTATGCACGCAATTGTCTCAAAACTGGGTTTGCAGGACTTAACAATATTTTATTTAACATTACTTCCATGGCGATTTCGACCTCCTGCTTCTCTCGTTTCGACATCTCACACCTAACCAGAAATCATTATTTTAACACTGCCCGTATCGGTCACCTACCATGCACACAAATCCAGTATTTCCAGGTCAGTTCAGACCAGTGTTGGAAATATGGTCCTTTTTTGGAACTTTTGTCATCCAAAGAATTATACACTCCCCAAAAATATACTCCTTACATTACATGATATATCATGAAGAGCCTTGCCTAAACAGCAATCTCAACCAGCTGTCATAATCCAATAGTATTACTGGATTGTGATGAAGCAGAGGATGCAGCACGCTCCAAGGGCCTGTAACATATGGTAATCAATGGCTGATAATGAAAAACCCTTCTAGTTTTGGTGCTCTTCATCTCGTCTAGCCATGTTATGTCCTTGCCACAGCAACTTGGCAACATCATTGAGAATAATGCACATTTGTTATTTCAGGTGACCATGAGAGCTGCAGCAACATTCCAAGAGGATGCAGAAGTGGAACAGAACATTAGATGCAAGCAAGACTAGACAAGTGCCAGCTTGCTAGCATGTGCAGCAGATGACAGCAGATGCTTAAGGATCACTCTGCAATCTGCATACAACATTAATACCAATGTATTTGTTCCATGAAATGGTGCAGGTGGTATGTAATTGTCTGAAACATGTGAATTAATAGACGGCGATGCCTTCAGGTGTACATTATTTTGAGTTGTGAAAATGCTGGACCCAGTAGTTTTCGGAAGAATGCAAGGCTAGACAAAACTAGAGAACCCTACACAGTTTGCAAATCCCAAAAGCAATCACATCCCCAAAATATTTGTGGACATATGTTATGATTTGTCATGGCATAGCAATGTTCAGGAAGCTGCAGGGACAAAAAAAAACAATAATGGAGTTGATTGGGGTATGAGGTGGGGTGCACTTCAAAATTTCCTGAAACATTTCGTTAGAGCACAACAATGCTTGAGTTACTATATGGGTGCACTGAAGGGGACCAATCCCTTGTTCCTGAAAATATACTGTCTTACAAAAATGAAAGCTTTATTTCCAAAACAAAACAAAACAAGCTTAAAGGTTCTTCCATCCAAATCCAACAGATTAAGAACACACTTATGAAAATACTATTTGTAGGTCATGGATGTTTATTTATGAAAATTATTTGGGATGGGGAAATACATGAAAGGCAATGGGCAGGGTGAAATAGATTGGGGGCACACTCCATAGGGTCCCATGTTAAAAATTGTTATTTGAGGAGCAAAGCAGACATTGAGGGTCCACTTGGCCCCCCCCCAGTATATAAAACAACCCTGTCCTAGGTTGTGCCACTGCATGCATGGGAACCAACAGAGGGATACAGATGTGCACCAATGCAAAATATAAGGAATCACAATTTTGCTATGGCTACCCATACTTCTCAACATTAAGCTGGTTATGCATACATCATTCTAGCTAGGTAGCTATATTTCTGCTTTGATACTGAAGTTTACACCAACAAGAATAATTAAATTTCAAGAAACCTCAATTGGGCCCCAGTTTCTACGTCGGCCGATACTACACGAGATCAACTAGTAGTCTCACTACCTGGTCCTTGAATTATCCGACTATATCCACGTTGGTCGTTCCTACCAAGGTTGGCGATGCCTACAACGAGCCTCTTTCGTCTCTTTCCATCCAGTGGGAAACTCGGTGCATACAAGAAAAATTCCTCGCCAAGTGAAAGAAACCTCTATTCTCGGCTCACCTAATGAAGGGAAACCACCATTCCCAGACTGGTCAGACCCGAACGGCGCTTCTTGGATTCGATGGATTTGCGGCTCTCCAGCTGCCACTCCGGTCGGAGCTTTTTAAACTACGGCCAAGAAAGGCTATAAATAAGGTTTTCCTTTTTGTTTCCTTGAAGATTGAGATGTTCTACATAACTTGACATGAACAAAACTGATCGTTTTGCATCCTGTACCAGTCCAGAGCAATAGAACTAAAAAGATATCCGATGCATTTTACGCAAGAAAATGGCCTAAATGGTACCAAAACATTCTTCAAACCTGGTTACATTTTACAGTCAAATGGACCACCCAATAACCAGAAATTTCAGTGTTCTTCCATTGCATGACCTACATTGTTTCAGTACACCACAAACTGGTGGCAATAATAGTGTTTATGCCACGCCGACAACTAATTTCTCCCACTCCGGGAAAATGGAAATTTAGCCGTCATGTTCTTATACACTGCAAATGAGGGGTGGTTATGAGCCGCTTACTGGGCTTTCGTCAACTCCGGCTGACCGTACGGAGGCTGCTGATTGGCTTAGTGGTTTGAACTCAGCCAATGTGATGAAATCTTTGTTGCCAAAGGTAAAAGAGCAGCTTGTCTCGATTGCATTGTTTTTGTGACAATGTAACACAAGTCGCTGCCAGCCCTGATGAAGGCTAAGGCCAACCCCTTGGTGTGACCACTCACCTACATTGTAAATACATACTTTCCAGTTGGCAGGCAAAACAAGACCAATAAATTGGCTTTGAGTTGGGTAATATAGTCTAAAAATTAATTTGCAAAAGTAAAAAATGTGGCATAATCTACCCTAACCTTCAATGCAAAAAGAACAATTATCTTGAAAGAGGGAAAAATTTCAACCAGTATTTTTCTTTAAAAATGCAAATTAAGGAACTTAACCTGACATAACCTAACCTTGCCTGGTTCATTGTTGAAAAACAAATTCTTGAAATATAAAAAAGCATTGGATATGAAAACTTGTCCAACTTAAGAGTAGAGCCCAAATTATCATAACATAACCAAGCCTAAACCATTTGTTTGCTTCATGGAGGTCATAAAGTCATAAAGTAAAGTATTAAGGCTTAATAAGAGCCACAGGGGCCCATCTGGGTTAAGCCTATCTAGAAAAGGTACCAGAAATGTACATACTCTCACCTCAATCAATCCCTTATCCCAAGTTCCTAGGAAGCTATATATCCCAGCCTATCTAGCACCACTCACTTGCTACCGCATAACACCCTCAACGATCACAAGCTCCTCCCATCACACCCATCGTGCCACCATAGACAATCTCATCAGCATCACATCACGAAGGAAGGTGCCAAATCCATTGCTAGGCACACCCCACACAAATTCATAAAGCGTTCAGACTTAATAAGAGACTCACTTGCTATTGCATAATACACTCAACAATTACAAACTCCTCCCATCATACCCATTGTGCTACCATAGGCAATCTCATCAGTATCACATCCCGAAGGAAGGTGCTGAATCCACTGTTAGGTACACCCTATATAAAGTTATAAAGCGTTTAGACATAATAAGAGACTCACTTGCTATTGCATAACACTCAACAATTTCAAACTCCTACCAACTCCCAACTCCTCCCTGGAATACAGCAAAAACAAGCCCCCTATTCTTATAATGATTGTCTATGCCGTTTTTAAAGATGTTCAGTGTGTTGCTACTGACAATGGTTTCTGGCAGCTGGTTCCAGTGTTCTACTACCCTGTTGGTGAAGAAAGACTGTCTTAACCTTGTCCTGCTGTGATTAACTTTAATTTTGAATTGATGACCTCTAATTGCATCATTTCTGTTAAATTCAAACATTTCCCTGAGATATCCCTGGTAAACTGTGTAAGACATGTCTTTGGATACCCTATGCTTGAATAATATATTTCATCATAGTAATATACATACATACCTGAAATGAAATATATATTCAAACTTGCATGGAAAATTAATTGATGAAATGCATCACTTCTTGCCAATGACAGTATATTTAACACTTTTCCAGCACCACAACACAGAGGACTGCTATGTGAAGTTTGTATTCTCAGTGAATACTATTTTATGTGATCCAGCACCAGGAGGCATACTTAGGCTGTGTGGGATGAAACACCTGTAATGTATGCTTCGTTGAATGAAAAAAAACAAGACTTTGTTTCTTTGTCTCAGTAATTTGTATTCACCCCATGGTTACCAGATATTATGCACTCCATACTTGTATGAACTCAAGGATTATACACTCCGAATCCAAGAACGAGAAGTGAAAATCCAACACTGGTTCAGACACACGGATGTGATCTCTCTGACTGCTGACCTACTTGACAATATCACCATCATGCTCTGTGAGGGAACAGCTTTCAAACAACACCCACAAGGGATTTGGCCAGTCAAGTACAATAGCACTATCTGCAGGTCATGTCAAGCCCTGACATTTCGTCTCAGTGGCACATTATGGTGTCAGTTTTACAACAACAAAAAATTGCAGCCAACAGTTCCAATTGATTCGGGTGAGCTTTGGAAAAGACAGGGAACATCAAAATATAACTGTTTAGAAAGCTCACCCGGCTAAAAAAAAAAAAAGGTTACGGGTTCACGTGACCTAAGGCTGACATCCGGAAATCGCACTTATTTTCACTGCATTGGTCGCAACATTCTCTTCCCATGTGTGGAAGTTTTGGAAACTGATCGCTAACGTTAAAAATAAAATGAAAATCATATGCGCTTACGACCCCTTACGACCCCAAATTTCCACGACATGCAAATCGTGACACCCCAACCGAGAAAACAGACAATCTCGATTTTGGCCATGGACAACTGCATCCACCCATTATAATCAAACTGGGACGGGTGTAGTGAGCATGCCTTGGTGACTTGTCCTGGAATCGCCATATTCGAGATCCGTTGGTGCGAAAGCCATCGTCCCGCTGATCCGGACCCCTGCAAGCTGTCGCCTGGCGCCTGTCGCCTCCTGCTCTACTCCGCTCCCTTCTACTCTAATCTTATCTGCTCTGCTCTGCTCGGCTCTGCAATCCCTCCCAGAAATGTTAGCTAAGTTGGTTAGAACGCCGGCCTGTATTGGTCTCCCCTGTCCTGGCAAGACAGGGGAGGGTCAGTAGGCAACTGGCCAGATAAGGCCGGAGACGGACACCGGGACGGACGGACGGACGCATTGTCGACACGTCAAGCTCTCGCTCAAAATGTGGCCACTGGAAGATAATTCCTAGATGGGGTGGTGGGGTCATCGTTCACGTAACAACCTTAGCATGGGACCCTGACTATATAGAGCCACCCAAGAAAACATTCGATATATATATATATATATATATATATATATATATATATAATAAACCTTTGGTAGGGAACCTCACCAAAAGAAAACTTGAAACGATGGGCATACCACACATATGTGCCTATAGGTTCAGAAAGGGTCCCTCATACCGTCAGAAGAGGCCCCTGTAGGTCATCAAGGGCCTCTGTGCGTCTACAACGAGCCACATAGCCCACAGGAAGAGCCACAGCTATTCGAGGTTCCCCAGACACCAGACCCGCCAGAATACGGTGCCCTGTAGTCACTGTGGGGCATGAGGCCGATGCTTCCCACAGTGACTCCCACAGTTAGTCCATTCTGACTGTGGTACTCTGTGGACTCTCGTGGCCTTATAGGGCTACGAGAGTCCGCACCACGAGGCCACGAGACCCTAAAAGCGTTGTTGGGACAGTTCTGAGGCCTCAAAGGGTCCTCTGCCCGTCACTCTGCAAATTCCTGTTGGAACCTCCGAAACTCACGGATATCCTTCTAACGTCCGCAATGTTCGGTGGTTCCAGTGATCCAAAATGGCCCTGCTTACGACTGACACCCGACCCCTAACAATGGAAGGAGACCCAAACAATGAAAGGAAATCCCAACAGTGGAAGGAGTTCCCAACGATATAAGGAGATCCCGATAATATGAGTAGATCCTAACAGTGAAAGGGACCCGAACAACACAATCGCAGTCAATGAGTCTCCGGATAGCCGAAGGGCACCTCCGGATGATCTGGAAGGCCTTCACCGCCACCGACCACCCCTCACCTCGGTGCCAGTCGGGTGGCCCCCGACCACCCCTCACCTCGGTGCCAGTCGGGTGGCCCCCGACCACCCCTCACCTCGGTGCCAGTCGGGTGGCCACCGACCACCCCTCACCTCGGTGCCAGTCGGGTGGCCCCCGACCACCCCTCACCTCGGTGCCAGTCGGGTGGCCCCCGACCACCCCTCACCTCGGTGCCAGTCGGGTGGTCACCGACCACCCCTCACCTCGGTGCCAGTCGGGTGGTCACCGACCACCCCTCACCTCGGTGCCAGTCGGGTGGCCCCCGGCTGTGGGCCCCAGGCGGCGACGGCGGCGGCCGGCAGACTGTGTGTCACCAGCCGCGGAGTCGGCAGCCGCTGCGGGCCGGCCTGCTGTACACAGTCTTCCTGTCGTCACAACACCAAATGTTGGCTGGACATCTACAGTAGGCTGTGTCAACTTGGTACTTTTTCTGCCGGAACAAAAATGTCTTTCCCCACCCAAAACTGTGTGTTGGGTGGTAATGGCTACGGTACACCAGAAAAGCAGGCAAAAACATTATCCATCTAGCGCAACAGGAAAAACTGAAGAGCACTGGCGACGGTGCTGCCACCATGCGGCGAAATGTTACGAACTGGTTTTCTGATTAATGATCTTCATGTATTAATTAATTCTTATGAATTTGATGTCGTCGCATTCCCACATCATAGTCAGACTATTGTTAACATATATCAATATTTGTTGAATCATCACTTCCTAAAAATATGTGCATTATCACTCATCACGTGTAATACGTACAGACAACACGATTCACACGCCTTCCGATTGACTGCGTGCCACTGAGCAATTCGCGCAATGAAATAGACGCTGAACTCAGAACTCTGTTGACGACAGTCTTCCTTTGACTGGAGCATCGGCAGCGCCTGACAGGACGTAGCCAGGGCAGAGACGGCGCGGGCGCCCACTCCTTGAGCTCCCATGGACTCCTGGTGCAGCCAGAGGGCCGCGCCAGCAGCACATATGTAATCGTTTACAGGTCACCATGGCGGAGATGGAAAAACCAACAGCACTTTATGTGGTCGCCGAGGCTGTCCACAAATTTTATATTTTAAATCCAGAAGCCGAATACGAGCATTCAGCCTTTCAGCCCAGGTGAGTGTGTTTCGGTTTCAGTCGCCCAGGTAGGCGCTGCTGCTGCCACCTGCTGGCCTCTGTCGGCGCAGTCAGCGCGACAGTTGCGACGCACCTGTGCCGGGATGAACTCCTCCGCCCAGACGGCCGGCTCGGCCGCCAGGTGCGCCACATTTGGCGCCATAACGGGCTGGCGCGCCACCCCGCGTCGCTCAATCTCGCGCATCTCCTGCAGCAGCGAGCTCATGCGGAACGAGCTGGGGGCGCATGCCTGCGGCGACGCCGTCTCGCGCAGGAACTCCTGCACCACCTGTTGATGACGTGGCGTCAGACCCACAGTGGCCGCAGGAACTCCCAACCTAACCTGTTGATGACATGGCGACGATGACGTGACGTGGCGCAAATGTGCGATGGGTCAGCACACGAAAGTGCACACGTACGCAAACGGAAAAGTACGTAAGAGCAAATGTGCGTCAATGCGTAATCGGAAAAGTGCGTATAGCAAATGTATCTAAGTGTAAGAGTAAGTAATCGCAAATGCACATCAACGCAAAAGTACATCAGAACAATGTAAATTTCCGAAACTGAAATACCATTGCAGGTATGACAAATGCACGTAACCAAATGTGCGTAACCAAATGCATGTGTTTCAAATGTATGTAAGCAAGTGTGTGCATGCACAAAAGTAACTATGGCAAATGCACGTAACCACAGATGCGCCTTAGCACAAAAATGCATATGGTTAGTGCACATATGACAAATGCACTTATGGCAAAATACATATGACAATTGTGCATTGGACAAATGCACCTATGACAAAATACATATGACAAATGCACAAATGACAAAAGTGCATATGGCAAATACACATATGACAAATGTGCGTAGGGGACGAGTAGTCTAGGGGTAAGTTACCCATCTCACAACCGAAACATTGTGGGTTCGAGTCTCATCTGTCGCTACTCTTCTTCCGCGGCGTGAGAGATTGGCGACGCTACATGATTCAACGGTCGACGTGTCGTAAAACTCAATAACCAACCAACAAATGTACCTACATTGGCTCATACATACATTCGCTCCTACATACTTTTACACTATGTACATTTGCGCATACATACATTTGCGCTAATGTACTTATGCGCATTCGCACTTTTGCGCTTACGTACATTTGTGCATACGCACATTTGCACTTCAGTACTTTTTCGTTTACATACATTTGCGGATATGTACATTTGTGCATACATACTCTTGTGCATAGGTACATTTGCGCTGACGTACTTCTGCGCCTACGTACATTTGTCATGCATACAGTTGCTTTACGTACACTTGTCCGGTGACCGCCTTTGTACTGTATTGAGCCGTGCCCTAGACTGACCGGTGAAC
Source organism: Ashinkailepas kermadecensis (assembly GCA_034440615.1). Taxonomy (NCBI): domain Eukaryota; kingdom Metazoa; phylum Arthropoda; class Thecostraca; family Neolepadidae; genus Ashinkailepas; species Ashinkailepas kermadecensis. The sequence goes on along the minus strand of JAOTOM010001466.1, from coordinate 20,958 downwards.
TGGACTGACCTGGTCATCGGCAGCCTCGGTGAGACTGCGTGGTACTGAGGTCGCTCCAGCCACGTGCCGCAGAGCATTGTGCCGGTGTGTCCTGCAGCGGCGAGAACTACTGCATCAAACAGTACTGCATCAAACTGTGCTGAGTGAAGCAGCTGTCAAACGGTGCCAGTCACACTGTACAGCTGTCAAACGGTGCCAGTCACACTGTACAGCTGTCAAACGGTGCCAGTCACACTGTACAGCTGTCAAACGGTGCCAGTCACACTGTACAGCTGTCAAACGGTGCCAGTCACACTGTACAGCTGTCAAACGGTGCCAGTCACACTGTACAGCTGTCAAACGGTGCCAGTCACACTGTACTGCTGTCAAACGGTGCCAGTCACACTGTACAGCTGTCAAACGGTGCCAGTCACACTGTACAGCTGTCAAACGGTGCCAGTCACACTGTACTGCTGTCAAACGGTGCCAGTCACACTGTACAGCTGTCAAACGGTGCCAGTCACACTGTACAGCTGTCAAACGGTGCCAGTCACACTGTACAGCTGTCAAATGGTGCCAGTCACACTGTACAGCAGTCAAATGGTGCCAGTCACACTGTACAGCTGTCAAACGGTGCCAGTCACACTGTACAGCTGTCAAACGGTGCCAGTCACACTGTACTGCTGTCAAACGGTGCCAGTCACACTGTACAGCTGTCAAACGGTGCCAGTCACACTGTACAGCTGTCAAATGGAGCCAGTCACACTGTACAGCTGTCAAATGGTGCCAGTCACACTGTACAGCTGTCAAACGGTGCCAGTCACACTGTACAGCTGTCAAACGGTGCCAGTCACACTGTACTGCTGTCAAACGGTGCCAGTCACACTGTACTGCTGTCAAACGGTGCCAGTCACACTGTACAGCTGTCAAACGGTGCCAGTCACACTGTACAGCTGTCAAACGGTGCCAGTCACACTGTACAGCTGTCAAACGGTGCCAGTCACACTGTACAGCTGTCAAACGGTGTCAAATGGTCAAACTAAAGTTGTGGTGTCCCTCACGATCATAGTGAAACACCGGAGGTAACACATGCACCAGAAGTAACACTTACACCAGAGGTAACACACTTACACCAGAGGTAATACACTTACACCAGAGATAGTACACTTACACCACAGGTAACACACTTATGCCAGAGGTAACACACTTACATCAGAGGTAATGGACTTACACCAGAGGTAGCACACTTACACCAGAGATAGTACACTTACACCAAAGGTAACACACTTATGCCAGAGGTAACACACTTCCAGTTCGCCGCCAGGTGTCAAGGTGGAAACACGTCGGTGTGGAGCTCCTGCTTTCCAGATAAGTTGCTGCAGAACCGGGCAGTATCCTAGGCTTAACTGTGGATAGGGATTTAGCAATTACTTCTGTGCATATATTTGCATAGTTTTATCTCATAGGTTTCTTTTTTAGCAAGCGGATTATAATATTTAGAAATAGAGACGCTGCCCAGCGCCATTTTGTCCATTCTGTCTGTCTTTGTCTAGTGTGTCAGTGTTTTCAGCCATTTATTGCATTTTTTGCAGTTGTTCAGCGAGTGGTTTCTTCTTTCTTTAAAACCACAGTCAACTTTCTGCACAGTGATTACCTTGTAAGTGCTGCATAGTTAGGAACTAGCATACACCTAAGTCGGTTATTTCGCTCTGCTCTGTTATTTGGTAAATCATTTTACCAAATAACTTTTACGAAAAAAAAATAAAAAAAATAGGCAGCCTGTCTTATTTCATGTACCATACGCACGTGTAGAAACCATTAGATGTGGCTTATTTAACAGATTATTACGAGAAACGAACACATTTTTAGCGATGACACCAAGTCCGGACATATTCGCGAACCCGCTGAATGCTTTTAAGACGCAGGTGGTCAGATACTGTGCTGCGTCACTCGCTCACATCTGAGCCGCGGAGCCATCGGGCATCGATGCAGTTCTGACAGCCGTTTACCTGTTTGACCTAAAAACTGTTCACCTGTTCTGTTTACGTTTTTGTATGCTAATGACTTCTCCTGTAAAGGGCACAATATCCTGTTGGAGATTGTGGACAATAAACAATAAACAAAATACAAAAATTAATTAATTAATTAATTAAAATTAAAATTAAAAATTAAAAATATAATTTTACCAAATACAAAAATCAGCATCAGAACAGACCAAAGAAGCCAGGAAGAAGGCACTAAGAATGCTTGGGGAAATACAGAGGAATGTGTCATACAAAAGTGAGGAGGTCATCAGGTAGCTTTACTGTGCATATGTCAGGCCACATTTGGAATACTGTGTCCAAGCTTGGTCCCCTAGTTATGAGAAGGATTGTTGGCTTTTAGAGAGAGTACAAAGGAGGGCAACAAAAATGGTTAATGGTATAGGCAACCTGGCATATGAGGAAAGATTGAAGAAATTGAATATGTTTTCACTTAGATATAGAAGGCTGAGAGGAGATCTCATCGAGGTTTTTAAATTTGTTCATGGTCAGGAACAGGGATATCTCAGGGAAATGTTTGAATTTAACAGAAATGATGCAATTAGAGGTCATCAATTCAAAATTAAAGTTAATCACAGCAGGACAAGGTTAAGACAGTCTTTCTTCACCAACAGGGTAGTAGAACACTGGAACCAGCTGCCAGGAACTATTGTCAGTAGCAACACACTGAACATCTTGAAAAACGGCATAGACAATCATTATAAGAATGGGGACTTGTTTTTCTGTATTCCAGGGAGGGTTGATCGACAGGGAGGAGTTGGGAGTTGAGAGGAGTTTGAAATTGTTGAGTGTGTTATGCAATAGCAAGTGAGTCTCTTATTAAGTCTAAACGCTTTATAACTTTATATAGGGTGTACCTAGCAGTGGATTCAGCACCTTCCTTCGGGATGTGATACTGATGAGATTGTCTATAGTAGCACAATGGGTATGATGGGAGGAGTTTGTAATTGTTGAGTGTATTATGCAATAGCAAGTGAGTCTCAGAACAAGACAATTGTTGCATACAACTATCCGTTTTGCGTGTTTTAAGAGGTACTTAATTTGGGTATACGGATATCAACGATAGCAGTAAAAATACCTCTGCTATAAACTGCTATTGTACAACATGCACATTGTAGTGGCCGCACAAAAATGTATACATTTACAATATTTGGCTAGCAAAACAACAAAATGAAACTTACATGACATGTATTGATGAATAACCCTTTCGATTAATATTTTGTCATGTCCCCCTTCGCCTTCAGCACCATGTTGAGTCGTTTGGGCATCGATTCGGCCAAACTAGCGAAGTAGGAGACGTCCATGTCGATCCATAGCTGCTTCAGCGCCTCATGCAGATCCTTGATGTTGCTGGGTCGGGCCTCTTGAATCTTGTTTTTCATAACATTCCAGACATTTTATATGGGGTTTAGGTCCGGGGAGTTGCCTGGCCAGTCTAGCACTTCAATATGGGTATCACTGAGGATTTTTTTTTACTGCCTTGGACCCGTGGCAAGGGGCGCCGTCGTGCATGAAATAATCGCACACATGAATACCAAAGAACACAAACAAATGTTCTTTAAGCACGATATAGTTGCTCCCCTTCATGGTGACGTTCTTAGGCAAGAAATACAACCCTCTCCTGCCCTTATTGCCACTAAATTCCCCCAAACCATCACACTGTCAGGGTGTTCCACAGTCACTACAGTAAACTTAGGGTCGTAGCGAGAGATACTTTTGGGGCGACGAACGAACTTCGAGGCTCCCCTGACCAGCCTAAAGGTGCTCTCGTCGCTGAACATCACCTTCTTCCAGTCGTCTGATGCTAAGTGTCGATATTTTTTGGCAAAGGCAACCCTTTTTTTCTTCATGGCCTTGGTGAGGAGCGGTTTCTTGGCAGCTCGGCGACATGGCATTCCCAGGTCCTTTTGCAGGCAGTGTTGAATCGTCCTGATCGAGACGTCCTGGAGTAAATCAGGGTGCTTCTTTTAAGTGCTGATGCGGTAACTGCAGGCTCTGACATCACACCTCTCTTCAGGATATGGTCAGTGCGTGGGGAAGTCTTGCATGGTGCTCTAGAGCTTTTCTTTCTCTCCGGAGTGGTGCCTGGGGGTAGGGAGGCGACGGCCTTTTTGAGGTTGCAAATAACCTGCCTCGTGACTTGTAGATCTGCGGCGACACGTATCACAGACATGCCCTGCTCCAACAGGGTCAAAGCCCGACTCTTCTCAACATCCGTGAGCTTCTTTCGTCCCATTCTGACCACTGGGAGCAAAGTTATAGGCCTCCAAAGTCGGGCGCCGTAGCAAACAAAAGGCACCCAGAAGAGCATAAAGGTCTTATCTCTCTGAGAGCCCGTCGCTCACTGAGCTCTCCCGCTGTGTGTGAGTCAGGGTAGGGGTGGGGCCCAGCTACATACGTCATACCAAGCTCCGCCCACTGACTGTTGATGGGGAACACAATAAAAAAGTTTTCAGTGATCATCAGGTATCTATTTTTTTGCGCTCGCGGTGCATTCATTTTTTGCGGCCACTGTAGGTAATACCATTACTTCGAATTGCACTACAGGATGTTCGTTATCACAATCCGAATCCGTTATGGTGAGCATAAGCATGATACTAATAGACGTGATACTGTTAGAAACGAGGCATAAAGATTCCACGAGCACACACCAAGAAGCACGATTTATATACTTATTTGGGAAGGATGCCAATGAAGTGTTCAGTAAATTGTATATTCCACCAGTTATCACGAATAATTTATCACTGCAGTCGCAACACACTTAAGCCAAAGGTAACACACGTATGTCAAAGGTAACTCACTTACAACAGTGGCAACACACTCCAGTGGTGACACTTACGCCAGAGGTAGCACACAGCAGTAATTGCATTTTTAGACATAATTGCATCCACTTGCACAACTGTCATGCGCCTAAACATATAAGGATGAGGGCAACAGACGAGAGAAACATGAACACAATCTAGGACATCCTAATTCATGTCAATCCACCATAAGAATAGATCAAGAACCACGAGTGTCATCTTCACCTGCTATCAGCCCGAGGCCAGACAAAACGTCACTGCTACATGTACATGTACATGCCGGATGATGGCTATGGATGTGCCAGTCCTCTTCATGTAAAGGTTACATCTGATGGAAGGTGCATCGATTACACTACATCGATTCGGCAGAGATATCTGCCGAACGTGTAGCGTGGTGGTACTCAAATTTGGAATATATTCCTCAAAAATTGAATAGCGGGTCTGTTGATGCTCTAATTTGTGTCCCCAGAGGTCTCCGAGTTTAGACGACGTCAAAGGCAGGTCAGCGATTAAAAAGAAAAACATTTACAGACATTATAGGGTACCATTCCCAAGAGCTGTAAAAACATGGGCCCTTGAAGATAAGTCACGTTCCCATATCAATGTGTCGGTATTTGCCCGAAGAAAACCACAAAAACTTCGCAGACCTCAGGTCAGGTTACGAGGTCAGCTCAAGGTCAAAACTAAGCATTTTGTTCCCTGCTCAGAATCTCCAACCTAGGAACCATAGCGTAAAACCGGAACACATATGAAGAGTGCATTGTCTTCAGCAAAACTTCAAAATGTAATAATGTATACCTATACCTCTCTCTGCAGAAATGAAGAATTGTTGAAATGCTATTCGTCATTTTTAGGAAGATGCACTTTGATAGTATGTAGCTAAATGATACCACATGTTCTTATTACAGTAGTTAACATGCGTTCTGTGTATTTCCAATTTGCATGCTTGCACCCATTCAAGGCCATTCTAGGTCAGTGGCCCAGGTGACTCAGGTTGGCCAAGTTGATCCTCTTTTTACAGCGAGCGACATCTAGGATTGCTTTTCAATGCTCCATTTGAGTTCAGCACTCTTATTCCACCTAGTGCCAAGATTATAGTAAAAGAACATTCATCATCCTGGGACAACGACCCAGGTGCCCTGGTGTGATTCAAGTTGATCTTTTCAGAACAAAGTGCTTCCCATGCTGAATTCCATTTCGCCGCTCCTGTTTGTCCAATAAATGCACACATTATAGAAATCGATAAGGTGTGAGAAGCGTACTGTTGAAAGTGGGTTACTGTGCCCAGTCAAAGGTTACTACACGGCCATTGGGCATCGTGCATTGCGGCGCATCTTTCAAAGTCAAGTTGGCTTTGTTTCATCGCTTTATCATTCGTAATTTGAAACTTACAGTATAATTAAGTTCGAACGTGAACAAACTATCTTCCTTCCCAAGCCTCCAACACGTGACATTGACCTTTGCCTTGAGGTCACATTTTGATGCCATGGTGTTCACCAGTTCAGATCGCTAGGCATCCTAAGCTTTGCCAGAAAATGACACTTAGTTAGTGGCTACGGGTAAAACATGAAAAATAGACCAGTCAGTCAGCGGAACTCCGACCTTGACCTCTTTGGCCTCACTTGGAGGATTGAGGATTGAGGAAAATGTTGTCTACCTCTTACTTGAAGGTAAGAGGTAGACAACATTTTCGTATACCACTCAACAGATCAAGGATGGTGCTATGCTGGTGCTTTGTTAAAGTTTCATCTCGCAACGTGGTCTAGAACAAAAGTTGGACGTGATCAAAACTCGTTCCTCTCCCCTCCCTTTCCCTTCCTGCAGAAGTAGAAGTAAAGGTGGCAGCAGTTTTAGGGTTAGGCATTAGTTATACTTTTGCCTTCGATCCACCAAAAATTTTTACGTCATAACTGTCATCTTCATCACTTGAATGGTTTATTGAGCGCACATGAAAACTGTCCAAACCTTTACTCATGAGAACGTGCGAGCCTAGGTATGTCGACACCAAGTTCACTTGTATTGGAATACCCCAGCTAGAAGAATGGCACCACATGACTATGAATACATACCTGTCCCTGGCTACATGTGAGGTGAGCTTCACAAGAGCGTTGGGGCCTCCACACTCCCCTTCCATCAGGTCCTGCCCTGCCAGCTTCGGTCACCTGGCAAACGAAGATCCCAGTGACCACTCGTGTTCGTCCAGGCCCTGTCATGAAGGCTTCGGTCACCTGGCAAACGAAGATCCCAGTGACCACTCGTGTTCGTCCAGGCCCTGTCATGAAGGCTTCGGTCACCTGGCAAACGAAGATCCCAGTGACCACTCGTGTTCGTCCAGGCCCTGTCATGAAGGCTTCGGTCACCTGGCAAACGAAGATCCCAATGACCACTCGTGTTCGTCCAGGCCCTGTCATGAAGGCTTCGGTCACCTGGCAATCGAAGATCCTAATCACCGTCCATGTTAGCCATTTTCCTTGCATTTAGTTGCATGTCAGCTTAAACACGGTGCAGTTCAGAGCATGTACAGGTGAACGATCCCTGAGCACACTCCCCTGAAGTAAGACGTGATGTAAAAATGTCACTTTAAGAAACAACTATAAGACAATGCTTACTTCACGTTATACCAAAATAGGAACCACATGCCAAGTAATGTATTACCTACCAGGCTGAACACATAAATATAAGAGCATTACAATTTTCCATATTTGATATGTCGCGCGTTATTCGTCGCCCACAGTTCCTGCCCCGACCACCGGCCCGCGCCTGACGTGTGTGTGTGTACTGGCTATGACGTCACGACGCGGCGTTATCCGGTCAATCACCTAGCCGTAGGAACCCTGCTGACTTTGTACCGCGCCGGTGGAGGAAGTTCAAGGTAACTATTCACACAATACATGAATGGGAGATTGGTCGTCTGCCGAGAATGACACCGCGACTAGATGTCCTCGGTGCCAAGATTAAATAAATTCCAACTGAGCAAGCAGCTGAATGCCTATGCTACAACTGAGCAAGCAACAATGGCCATCAGAAACAATGGTCACGCAATCCTAATTCAAAACCCTTCTCGTACTTCTCGTACTGTTGTAAAATTGGTAAATAGAAACTCATTGTAAAATTGGTTCTAAATAGAAACTCATTCGAAGATTAAGAAAATCTCCTTAATCTATCCTCGGCTCTTTTGAAGCCATTTTAATTCAACAGTCAATGTTGTTCTTCATGAAGAACACAATCGTCATAAGGGCGGTAAGTGTTTTTCTCACTATCTGTTCAGGAGCGCGAGATTCTCGCAGCAGTTGTAATCACCAGACAGGACTCGGCAGACCTTGTTTCACAATGCACGGCCGATGTGTAGGTGTGAACTCTGTCGTGGATAAGTCTGAAGCACCTACCCATTGTGCTACCATAGACAATCTCATCAGTATCACATCCCGAAGGAAGATGCTGAATCCATTGCTAGGTACACCCTATATAAAGTTATAAAGCGTTTAGACTTAATAAGAGACTCACTTGCTATTGCATAACACACTCAACAATTAAAACTCCTCCCATTATACCCATTGTGCTACCATAGACAATCTCATCAGTATTACATCGTGAAGGAAGGTGCTGAATCCATTGCTAGGTACACCCTATATAAAGTTATAAAGCGTTTAGACTTGATAAGAGACTCACTTGCTATTGCATAATGCACTCAACAATTACAAACTCCTCCCATCATACCCTTTGTGCTACCATAGACAATCTCATCAGTATCACATCCCAAGGGAAGGTGCTGAATCCACTGCTAGGTACACCCTATATAAAGTTATAAAGCGTTTAGACTTAATAAGAGACCCAAGGGCCCATCCAGTTAAGTCTGTAAATTGAAGATACTATAAGCCAGGTAAAAAGACCCTCCTCAACCATCCCACATCCTGAAGAAACCAGTCCTCCAATATCCCACACAGCTATCAATGCCTATCTACCCTAGCTATCCAGCACTATTCCCCTGATCTCTCTTAACACATGTGGATTGAATGCCCTATCAATAACTTTCAAACCGCATCCAAGCCCGCTCAAAGCCCGCCTGTGCCGTGCACACTTACTTAACATAAGTCTCACCTCATTCATCACAAATTAGAAGAAAAAAAAACAGATTTTCCTGTCTAAAAATGTGTCCACCCTACTTTTAAATACTTTCAATGAGGAACTCCCCACAACATCAGCAGGCAGCCCATTCCACTGATCAACAACCCTTTGACTGAAGACCTGTTGTCGCCTAACTGTCCTACACCTCAACTTGTCTAACCTGAATTTATGACCCCTATGTGATACTCTAAACCGAAGAGCGCCATTTGAATTGACCTGATCTAGTCCTTTAACAATTTTGTACATTTCAATCATGTCCCCCCTTAATCTCCTATACTTGAGTGAGTACATATCTAATGCTAGTTCTAATCTAATCTAATCTAAGTTACCTAGTCCACTGATGAGTCTAGTTGCTTTGCACTGCACTCTTTCTAACTTGTCTATATCTTTTTCTAGGTAGGGGCTCCAAGCTTGTACAGAATATTCCAAGTGGGGTCGCACGTATGCTAAGTACAGTTTTTTTCATGACTTCCTTGCTCTTATATATCACACTTCTATTAATGAGTCCAAGCATTTTGAGTGCCCTGTTCCTAGCTGAGCTACATTGTTTTTCTGCTTTAAGGTCTTTTGAAACCAACATACCTAAGTCCCTTTCCTCTTCAATAACATCCAGTTCCCTCCCTCCCATGGTATATCTGAAAGTCTCACCTCCAGACCCCAGATGCATAACCTTACACTTGTCATAGTTGAATGATATCCACCATTGATCAGCCCACTTGTTTAGGTCCTCCAAGTCTAGTTGAATATTTCTAGATTGATCACAACTGTTTGCCACTTCTATCAGCTTAATGTCATCAGAGCAAATTTTAACACTCTATTCCTCAGGCCTATCTCAATGTTATTCACAAAGATGATAAAGTGAAGTGGCCCTAGCAGAGAGCCCGGTGGTACTCCACTCAGAACATCCAGAACATCCAATCAGATTTACATCCATTTCACACTGCCCTTTGTTTCCTTCCCCTCAACCATGCTTCAATCCAACCTAGAACTTTTCCAACAATCCCATGCTGCTGTAGTTGATGAATTAGCCTCCCATCTGGAACTTTATCAAAAGCTTTGCTAAGTCCAAGTACACAACATCCATCCTGCTTTGATTGTCTACTGCTTTAGTAACATACTCCATGAACTCCAAAAGGTTAGTTAAACAAGACCTTCGAGATCGAAATCCATGTTGAGTATCCCTTGAAAGGTTGTGCCTATCAAGATGAATCTGAACATTCTGTTTAACCAGGTTTCTTAGTACCTTGCAAACTATTGAGGTCAAACTGGCTGGCCTGTAATTCCCTACACACTTCATACATCCCTTTTTGAAAATTAGTCCTAAATTTGCATTTCTCCAATCTTCAGGCACTTCAGAATACTCCATAGACTGCCTGAAAAGTATACCTAGGGGAACTGCTTAAGCTTTAGCACACTCTACTAAGACCCTAGCATATATATCATCTGGTCCAGAAGCTATATTAGGTTTTATATTCTGAAACTGCTTTTCTACAGCTTCTGTAGTTATTGTAAGCTCCTCCAGCCTATCGCCTGCATAAGATTCAGTTGTTTCTATTCTACCACAATTATCTTTAGTAAAGACTGATGAGAATTGCTTGCTTAGGGATTCCACAATATCACAATCATCAACCACTAATTCCTCATGTACCTTCAGTGGTCCTACACTACACTTTTTAGCCTTAAATTTGTAGAAGCTAAAGAATCTCTTAGCATTACCTGCTGAACATTATCAAGCTAATTTGATTTCAGCCAGTCTTTTATATGCCCTAACACACCTCCCAACTTTATTTCTAGCTATTTTATATCATTTGAGGTTTACATCTGAGTTAGCATATTTTGGTTTCTTCAATGTGTTTCTTTGACTCCAGTAAATGCTTTACTTCCCTGGTCAGCCATGAAGGATGCTTAACCCTGGTTAATATAAGTTGCCTACTGGGAATGAACCTATCCTGACATTGAAATAGTTTATCTGGTATCATTCTCCACATTTCATAAGCATCTAAGCCCTTCAATAAGTCTTCCCAATTAATTGCATTCAGGAAGATCCTGAACTCATTGTAATTCCCATGAGCAAAATTTGGAATCAATGTCTTATTGGTTCCTACACTTCCAACATACAATGAGAAGCGTATAATGTTGTGATCACTATTACCCAAAGGTCTCTCATATGTTCACATTTTGTACACAATTTTCCTCATTAGTAAGAACAATATCTAATATTTAATTTTCCCTTGTAGGTTCATGTATCATTTGAAAAAAGAAATTTTCCTCAAAACAATCCATGAAACTTCTTCCTGATTTGTTTAGAACTACAGTTTTGCTTCCCAATCCTGTTATGTTGAAATCCCCCAACAAAACAGTTCTCTCCTACTCTCCTACTTATCTCTTCCTGCATCAACCTGTCCATGTTTTCATTCTGGTCTGCAGGTCTATAGAATGCCCAAATCCTATATTGTGTTCCATTCTTCAGAATGACATCTAACTACAAGGATTTGTTAAATTTTTGATAAAAGGTGTTTTGGGAATGTTGGACATTCTTTTTCAGAATATGATGTTGATGAACATGACTAAGAAGATGTGACCCTCATTTTCAGTGCTGATGCTTACTTTTCAATTTGGATGATGACGTACATTGGTATGGTGTAATGATGTCATAGGCAGGGCACTGAGGCTTTGACTGGCTAATGCTACAAATGGTTCACATACCTTAATGAGATGGTGAAAGTAGCTGAACCTAAACTAACCTAACCCAACCTAGCCTAGCCTAACCTAACCTACTTACCTCTTAGTTTATCATAGCTATAATTTATACAATGTGCCATCTACTCTTCGCCCGCGACCAATCGGCATGAGAGATTGGCGATGCTATATGACTCAATGGTCGACGTGTCGTAAAACCAATAACCAACCAACCAATATAATGTGCCATAAGGTTAGGTTGACTGGCTAATGTTACAAATGGTTCACATACCTTAATGAGATGGTTGAAGTAGCTTAACCTAACCTAACCTGCTTACCTCTTGGTTTATCATAGCTATAATTTATATAATGCACCATGAGGTTAGGTTAGGTTAAGCTACTTCAATCATCTCATTAAGGTATGTGAACCATTTGTAGCATTAGCCAGTTGAAGCCTCGGTGCCATACCTATGACATCATCACACCGTACCAATCGTTAAAATTGAAAAGTAAGCATCAGCACCAAAAATGAGTGGTTGCATATTCTTAGTCACATTAATAAACATCATATTCTGAAAAACAATTCCAAAAAATCCCAAAACACCCCAAAAACAAAAATTTACCAAGGATTCTACTCTTTCATTATGTACACTATCCTCTATGGAATGACATTTCATTACTGTCTGACATACAAGAGTATACCTCCTCCTATCTTTGCCTTCCTTTGATAAGCATGCATGATGTAGCCTGTCAATTCAAATTCTTGCAAGTTGTCTCCTAAAATGCTTTCATTAACCCATGCCTCTGTTATACATACCAAATCTAGCTTTTCAGACAACATATATGCATGCAGTTCCCCAATTTTGTTCCTAACACTTCTGGCATTGATATAAAAACATGATAAACTATTCCTTCCCATGCTTGCAAGACTTCCCTCATTATCAGCTACATCCCACCAGTTAGGTTAGGCTATGTTACCGAACATAATTATTGATCAACATCATGTCATTTTTATACAGCTTCATGATAGGCCAGCATTATGTGCTGCCTTTGTCACATTTGTCACACTTTGGAAGGAAAGTAAACAACATTGCACTGCAGGTTAGACTGCAAAGTATGGCACTTTCAATGAGATATCAGTGTGGGGCAGGCAGCCAGTGGTGTGCTTGGTGCAGTGATTGGTGCAGGGACAGGTACCTGGTGCAGGCAAGCTGATAATCCACAGACACTTCATACACCACTCCAAAAATTGCAAGAGGAAAATCAAACAATTAAAAAATAGCAAAAATAAACAGTTAGTCACATCTGTCTGAGTTGATATCTGCAAAATTTGTTTACCGTGCAAAAGAACAAACTGCCAAATTCTGGTTGGTTGGTTATTAGGGTTTTAGGGCACTTAACTGCATTGGTTATACAGTGCCCATTACTGCCAAATTCAATTCAGTGTCTCATCCAGTTTGCAATAACAGGTGGGAAGTGTGGGAGGTTGCATGTGCTTGGCTAAGTGGAAATATGCACATGTCATATGTGCATTTTTGTATTGACTCAATGCAAAAGATGTTTTTGTGTAGAAAAGGCACTTGCCTTAAGCCACTTGATTTTCTTACATTCTGTTTTCTTTTTGGGTGCCATTTTTTGCATGTATTCAATTTCCCTGGTGTATTTTTTTTTGTCCTCAATGTTTTGGTGCAGATTTTTTCATAGGTTGGTGTTCCTTGTTGAGCCATTTGCCATACTTTGCAGTCTGGGCTGCAGATATTTTGATGGGAGGTGAGTCATAGGGTAAATGCTGTAAGACAATGAGATACTTGAAATATTCCATGTATTTAAATTCTTAATGTCATCTTTACCCATTGTATTCAGTTTTATGTTTGTAGCACTCAAAACATGGTATTTATAAGTTATGAAATGTCCACCCAAGGAATACTGTGCAACTGCATAAAATATTGGCTGAAATCTAGCTAAAATGGCTATTATTGCAGCTTTATGTTTGTAGCACTCAAAACATGGTATTTATAAGTTATGAAATGTCCACCCAAGGAATACTGTGCAACTGCATAAAATCTTGGCTGAAATCTAGGTAAAATGGCTATTATTGCAGCTTAAGTTCCAGACATGTTTTACACACATTTTACCTCCATAAAGCAAACAAAGGGGTTAAGTTTGGTTTGGTCAGGTTAGGCTCTTGTTCAAAGCATGAAAAATAGTCAATTTCTTACATTTTTCATAAAGAATTACATTTTGTCTTGAAAAACAAACTAGGCTATGTTAGGTTCTTTAAATTAAATATCTTTTTTTTAAAGGTTTCCAGTTATAAAAATAATGTTTTCTTGCATGGAATGTTAGGCTCTCACCTGGTTCTCTCACCTGGTTGGCTCCCCATATACTCAAGCATCACTCACCCAGAAATGAGTTCCGTGCCCGATGAGGGGAGCCTGTATCTGCAGGTATGCCAGTCCCCTAGATTAAGGAAAATATTGTTATCAGATAGTCAGGTCAAGACACAGGAACTGGAAAGTGTACCTTAAGCAGAATTTGTATGCTTAAAGTAGCCACTACATTCTGCTAATATTTTGCTGTCAGTCAAGATTTCTGAAAAAGAAAATATAGAGATTAAATACAGAGATTGAATACAGAGATTGAGTATAGAGATTGAATACAGATATTGAATGTAGATATATAGAGATCTCTATATTCTGAATATAGAAAAGTTAAGCTACTCGTCATGTTTGATTAGTATATTATCATGGTTAATCTACTCAATATATTCATGCAACAATGTGCAGATTTGAGTGCAATGCAGCTTTAAATGCACCCAGGTCCGTTAAGGTTACTACATCATCAGGCAATGAGTTCCAAGTGGCACATCTGAGGCTAAAAAATATCTTCCTACAATCCACTGATGCATGCCTGTGAGCCAATTTCAGTGAGTGTCCACGTGTGTTCACCAATGGTGCCAGCACAAACATGTCAGGGATCTTAATGGCAGAATGACCATGAAAAATCTTCCAACATTTGGTAATGTCTGCTCGAATCAATCTACCTTTCACCGAATACAGACCTAGTTTCCGTAATCTGGCACCATAATCCAGACCTTCCATCCCCTCTATGTTTTGTGTCCACCTCTGTACTGATTCTAGCTGCCTCAAATCACCTATGTAACCTGTATTCCACACACACGATGCAAACTCCAAAAGAGGCCTGACATGAGTAATGTATAGGGTTTTCATAAATTCAGGAGAATGACATAAAGTAGAACTTAGTAGGTTGCTGGCCAGACTTCCAGCTTTCTGTACCTTACCAACAATGTGTTGATGGAAATGCAAGTTTTTATCTACTGTGATACCTAGGTCAGTATGCATCTCAACAAAGCTTACCTGAAATCCATCTAGGTAATAATGTGCATAAGGGCCAAGATTTTTCCAGTCATATGACCCACGGTGTGCTTTGAGAACTGCACATTTTTTGGAGTTCATTGCTAGTCCCCATGACTTGGCAGTACTAACCAGTGTATCAATAGTCGGTTTTACAGCGGAACTTTGCTCCCAGGTCACGTGGTCTCAGGAACAAGATAGAGGGAGAGGACCCGGCATAGTGATCTGCATAAATTAAAAGCGACCACCAAATATAATTCTCACATCAGTTTTAATAACATAATAGGTTGTACTATTGACGCTGCTGAAATAAGTAAAATTAAACTTACGAATATCAGCAAATTGCAATACGCTTTCTAATTTACGTCGAGACTGCACTCAGCTCTACGGCATCTGGCAGCCGACGGATGACTGCCAGATGACAAATTGGCGCTGTGGTTAAATTAGCGAAGGATGCGGTTATAAGCCAATTTCCTGAGCAACGGTACAGAAAATGATAACAAAAGTACACTTAATCGATGTCAACCAAGTTGATACTTGATACTGCCGACATGCTCACACCGCACAACTAATAAATATTAACACCACACCCCACGAGTAGGACGCTCGTGCACCGACTGATTTGTTGCCTGCCACGTTTTGGGATATAGGTTTCGGAATATAAAATGGTTTAAAGAAAATTATACTAAAACAATCAGCCAAAAAGCGTATTATTCTCACCACCAAGAAACAAGTTTCGTCAATTAAAAAGCTGAGAAAATTGAGTAAAATCAATTCTTGTTAATAATAAATGTTCTTCGATGTACTTTTTTAGTTCATGTCTGGAATGTTTAGGTGAAGCAAGGAATGACTTGGAAGGATGAAAAGCGACTAGACGGGAGAGCAAATTGCCGCTGTAAAACCGACTAATGTCTTTTTGACCCTGTGAAATGCCAGCCAGCAGGTCTGTGACAGATTTGTACTTCAGTTTCATGTATATTTTTAGGTCGTCTGCAAAAACCTTGAACTGGGAGTGTATACCATGAGGCACATAATTCACATAAATCAAGAATAACACAGGACCTAGTACAGAGCCCTAAGGTACTCCACTTAGAAC
This sequence comes from Ashinkailepas kermadecensis, assembly GCA_034440615.1. Taxonomy (NCBI): domain Eukaryota; kingdom Metazoa; phylum Arthropoda; class Thecostraca; family Neolepadidae; genus Ashinkailepas; species Ashinkailepas kermadecensis. Next base: position 4,862 of record JAOTOM010001466.1, on the reverse strand, counting down.
ATTCTTTGGTTTGCTGGAGGAGCCAGAGACAAGCACTATCATCATTTCCCTCCCACAGATAAAATTTTTTGATCCAGGTGAGGATTATCTCTGAAATTCCCAGAGCTCTCAGTTTTGTTAGTAGCAGCACATGATTAACAACATCAAATGCCTTTGAAAAATCAAAGAAAATTACATCCACCATATAGCCCTCATCTAGCCATGTAGAGACAGTCTCATATGTTAGCAGTAGTTGATCCTCTACAGAACGTCCACGACGGAAGCCAAATTGTCCTTCGTCCAGCAAATGATGGACCTCCAAATATTCTGTAAGCTTTTCAACAATTACATGTTCCAGAATTTTACATGGTACGGAAGTAAGACTCACCTGGCGATAATTTAGTGGATCATGCCTTGAACCCCTTTTAAAAATGGGAATAACTTGTGAAGTTTTCCAACTATCAGGAAGACTTCCAGTAGAAAGAGATGTTAAAAATTATGAAAAATGGTTTCACAAGCTCCTCACAGCAAGATACAATTAACTGAGGGTGGACCCCATCAGAGCCCATGCTGGAGGATCCATCAATCTGACTCAAAATTCTGAGCACCTCAGCTTCGGTAATTTCGATACTCTGCAGCACTGTTTCAGTAGATTGGTGCGGGGCTGGGTTTTCTAGCCTACCCTTACAGTATACCGAGGAAAATGCCCCTGCAAATACATCAGCCATTTCCTGTTAGCCCATCAGGTGGTTTCCCTCTCAATGGCCCCAGGGATGTTGTGTTAATTTCTTGGTGTTGAATGTAAGAATTAAATTCCTTGGAAGATGGTTTATGAATTAATGACAATTCATACTTGACCTGGGAATGAATACTAAAATTTATATATTGTCTGTTTAAATTTGGAATGATCTCTGCAAAACATCTGGCTAGGTTAGGTTTGGTAAGGTTATGCTAGTTTTTCTTTATTTTGAACATTGCTTTTATGCTATATTACCTACCTAACTCCTAGCCCCATTTTGGGTGATATTTTGCTTCCAATATTCCAACATATCCCAACATATCTCTAGAGTCCTTATATCCCATATATCCCTTAAAACATTACACCGGCCTACCACGATAAGTTCGAACATTCATATGTACCTAGGTACCTACTTACATAATACAGGTACAGCAAGCAGAGCATCAGGGCAGTTTTGCAGACTAATGTGATCCTTAGGTCAATAAGGTGTCGACCTAATTATTTTCCCTTTAACCATCCATACCGAAGAAAAAATCGAAAACCCCTACGCACATTCTTACCGTCCTGCACCAGATGCCTGAAGGTCGGCTCAGTAGTAACCAGGGATCAGAAGAGTACATAATGTCTCATAAGCGTCACATATTGATGGAAAAGTCCGCGGATAAATTCTTCAGTGAGTGTTAAAATCGTTTGTAGAAATACAGACTGCACAGTTTAGCACAATATATATTAAGCGTAACCATGGTGTCAAAAATAAAACAAAATGATACGGAAAGACTTTCATTGAATGTTTCGTAGAAATTCATCAAATTTTTTTTCTTTGTCTGACGGGTCTGCGGATTGTGGTTCACTCCCCAAGGTCATTTCAGTTATTGTTTTTCGTGCCTTGGTCCGCTCCAAGGGTCCGCTCATTGGGAAGGGAGCGGCGTAGCTGTCGGGTTGTGTGCTGTGGGTCTCGGAGAAGCAAGCGTGGTTACTGACCGGATTTGTATAATTTTATTACCATACCTGGAAGCAATGATGCAGTACATTTTCCTTGCTCTCGTAATTCACTGCGCCAGTGCAGTGAGCTTTTTCTCGCTGAATAGCGAGTGGCGCGATCTAAATGCACTCCATTCGTATCAACAGTGGAATTCGTACAAACAAGAGCACGGCAAGGCATACTACTCATCTGAAGAGGAGAACAAGCGCTTCGTCATTTTCCGCGCCAACAAGAGGATGATTCATGAGCACAACGAGCGTTTCCTCGACGGCGAGCACAGCTTCACCATGAAGCTGAACCAGTTCGCCGATCTGACGGGCGATGAGTTTGCCAGTATGGTCAACGGCTACCACTACCACAAGAAGGTGCGTGGTGAGGGCGCTACACACCTGCGTCTCGCTTCTGAAATCCAGCTACCGGCGAGCATGGACTGGCGCACTAAGGGCGCGGTAACACCGGTAAAGGATCAGGGCCAGTGTGGTTCCTGCTGGGCCTTCTCAGCCACAGGTTCGCTGGAAGGCCAGCACTTCCGCAAAACGGGCAAACTGGTGTCGCTCAGCGAGCAGAATCTGGTTGACTGCAGCACGGCGTACGGAAACGACGGTTGCGATGGCGGTCTGATGGACGACGCATTCAAATACGTGAAGGCCAACGGCGGCATCGACACTGAGGCGGCGTATCCGTACGACGCGGAGGATGAGCAGTGTCGCTACAACCCGCAGGACTCCGGCGCCACCGACGTCGGCTACATGGACGTGCCCGAGGGCGACGAACACGCCCTCAAGGAGTGTGTCGCTGTGCACGGACCCGTCTCCATCGCGATCGACGCCAGCCAGAGGAGCTTCCAGTTCTACCACAGGGGCATCTACGACGACCCCAACTGCTCCAGCACGGAACTGGACCACGGCGTGCTTGCCGTCGGCTATGGCACCAACGAAGCTGGTCGCGACTACTGGCTGGTCAAGAACAGCTGGGCTGCCACGTGGGGCGACGAAGGCTACATCAAGATCGCTCGGAACGAGAACAATGTGTGCGGAGTGGCCTCCAGCGCCAGCATCCCGCTCGTCTGAGCCCCAGACGATGAGCCCCACTGATGTCGCGCTGCCCCCAAGTGCAGCCAGTAATGTGCTGGTTTCGTTTCTAGTATCTAGTATCGCCATCATTCGATGAGGTCGTTAGCTGTACCTACCCTAGTTTTCTAACGATCGAAACTGTGTATGTGCGGTGGGATAGTCATATTTGCCACGCCAGTATGAAAAGTGGAAGTGCTTGTGCTGTGTCGTCACTTTGTTCTAGTGATAACCCAATACATATGTCAAAGATGAAATATTGCAACTGATCTGCAGCAGAGAATTGTAATTGTACCATGGGAAGGTAGCGCCCATCCGGGGAGAAAATGGCGCCCCTCTGGGAAGACGCGAGCCTATCCCCCTCGAATATTTCATCCTAAGGCGTTCTAAGAGCAAAAGGCACCCAATGGAAGGAAAGAAATCCTTCTGGAAGGCCCGAATGCACCCACCTGCTCCCCCCCCACCCACCTCGGAAAACAGTAGCGCCCCTCCGGATATGTGCCCCCACCGCAAGATAATTCTGGATCCGCCCCTATCCCATATGGTTCTGTGTTAAAAGGTGAAATTATTGGAGATAAAGTGAACATCGAGGAGGGAGTGAAGCCTCCTGTGAAGCGTACAAATCGACACCAATGGACCAATGGACCAATCGACCTCAGCGAAATGCATCGTGGAATCATAAGTTTGGTATCAAACTGGCAACGATAAAAATCAGCTTTCGTATTATCCGTTCAATGCGCAGTTGTTTTAACTGAATTGCCTTCAAGCTAATTATCATGTTCGCAAGTAAATCTTGCTTAGAGCTAATTAAGCAGGTACTCCCAAACCCTTAATTCCCTTCTCAAATATAGGGGGGTTTAGGGGCGCATCAACTGCGTAGGTTATACAGCCCTTCTCAAATATAAAATGTGGAGAAACCGCTCTGGAAACAAATATTGTCCCATGCATCTCCGACCTTGGACTCGTGTTTCCTCCCCCTGACGCCAGTCAGCCGCTGTCCCGGACGTGGTCCCACAAAGGCTCGCAGTCGCCGGTCGAGACTTGCGCATTAGTCACGCGGTTAAACACGTCATGCCCCGCCGCTCCAACCCTCATCCCCGTCACGTGGCGCGACCAGCACGTGACGTCGAAATGTCGCCGGTGATCGGTCCGGCCGACAGATAGCGGGCCAGGCTCAGGCGGACGGCGGCTGCGGCCGGGGTCGGCTGACACAACAGCTGTCTGTGTCATTGCTGTCTGGGTTCAGTGACGTAATCAAGGGGGCGCCAAGGGGTAGCGGCCTCCCCTGGTCGATCCGAGAGGGGCCCTGCAGGCGACCACCTCAAGGGGTCCAGGGCCTCTCAAGGCATAGGCGCCTGCATAGCGTCAGAGGGCCATTGCTTGACATTGCCATTGGCCATTACTTCTTTGATCACAATAGATATTCCTGCCGACGTCGGCAGGATGTTTTGAAAGTGACTGCGCCCGATATCGCACTAAGAACTCTTTTACCATTTAATGGACGGTAAATTTCCAAGTTACCCAAGTTAGAACTTCACAAAATTATTGTGGTGCGGTGGGGCCCAAAGCATGGAGGAAATTAGAGGACTCAAGTTGGTTTGGGAGAGCTCACCACATAAGGCCAAGTAGCGTACCCATGTGTGGGGGCAAAGGGGACAACTTCCCCTGTGAGGTGGTAGGTCCCCAAGAATGGCGCCAGGCGTCCGGAAAAACTGTGCCGGGTCTCCGGAAAATCACGGTGATCAGTGATTTTCGCCCCAAACTTGCACCGGAGCTCCCCAAAATCGCGCAGGGCCACCCGATTAAAAAATCGTAGAACAAATTACCTTTAGAGGCCAAATGAACAGAGCGGGTCCTGAAAACTCACCGGCGCTGGTTTTCCCATAGAATGACCTGGGGCACGAAAAATGTCCGTCGGGGACCCCAGAAATTCCTGTCTGGGCTATCCAGAAATTCCTGTCTGGGCTATCCAGAAATTCGCGTTGCAAGATTCAAACAAAGCGGAACCAGAAAACCCACACCGGACACGAACATACAGCGGCTCAGAAAACCCGCACAGGGGCACGAACATGCAGCGCGGTCCAGAACACCC
>JAOTOM010001465.1:0-69395 GCA_034440615.1 Ashinkailepas kermadecensis | reverse complement strand
TGCCTTTGTCGCACGGCTGTCATGTGTCATGCCTTTGTCGCACGGCTGCCATGTGTCATGCCTGTGTCGCACGGCTGTCATGTGTCATGCCTCTGTCGCACGGCTGTCATGTCATGCCTTTGTCGCACTTGGCTGTCATGTGTCATGCCTTTGTCGCACGGCTGCCATGTGTCATGCCTTTTGTCGCACGGCTGCCATGGTGTCATGCCTTTGTCGCACGGCTGTCATGTGTCATGCCTTTGTCCGTCGCACGGCTGCCATGTGTCATGCCTTTGTCCTGCAACTTTGGCTGCCATGTGTCATGCCTTTGTCGCACGGCTGTCGTGTCATCGTGCCTTTGTCGCACGGCTGCCATGTGTCATGCCTTTGTCGCACGGCTGCCATGTGTCATGCCTCTGTCTTACGGCTGTCATGTGTCATGCCCGCCATGCTCCTTTGTCGCACGGCTGCCATGTGTCATGCCTTTGTCGCACGGCTGCCATGTCATGCCTTTGTCGCACGGCTGTCATGTCATGCCTTTGTCGCACGGCTGCCATGTGTCATGCCTTTGTCGCATCGGCTGTCATGTGTCATGCCTCTGTCGCACGGCTGCCATGTGCAGTGCGCACTAGCTAAGCGCGCGGCAGGTGGGAATTGATTCAGGCGGTAATCGTGCCTGGTGGCATCGGCACAGTGCAAGGTGTGCTGCAAGCGATACGTGGTGTATCATGCCACCATGCGGGTGCTGTTCTAGTCAACAGAGGCCCGTGTGTTATCATTCATTGGATGTTGGCCTTAGTTGCTTTAGTTATGATTTCGGCTTCGTGACTGCCACAGTCATCGGCTGCAACTTCGGCTTTGCGAGCATTGTAGTTATCAGCTGTGTTCTAGACCTCGCAACCTGTCGCATTCACCGGCTTCGGCTTTGACCTCGTGACTGGCACAGCTGCTGGCTGCGGCTTTGGACTTGTTTGTGACATCCATCGTTATTGGTCTCGATGGTATCAAAATGTTTTGGCCTCTGCGCTGGAGTCAGCCGAGGATTAAAGTCCGGCTGGAAGATAATCTAAGGAGATCAGGCTTGGCTTTAGTTCATTTCTATTGTAACTCATTCTGAGCCGTGCTTTGTCAGATTTTCTGGTAAGGTTGTCTTCAATCTAAAAAGCTACTGCAACTTTCTGATAGTTATGGGCTCTTTTGTTATGTTCCAGTGGTCGTGAGTTGGGTGGCACTTGAGTAGCTGAGAGGTAGTTTGCGTCCTGTGTCTGGTCGTTGTGTGCAGGGCCCCCTGGAGATTGTTACACTAGGGGCGCCGTGGCCCCAGTTGTAGCCGTTCCTCCCGCCCCGTCAGCGACTTTTACTCAATACTTTAGCATTACTGGGTAGGGGTGGGGGTCGGTTGGCTCCCAGTGGTGATGCCGTAACGACCAATGGTCGCGGTCACCGTTCATAATGCATCAGTAGGAGCGCCCTGGCTGTGTGGGTTTTCCACTTCCATCAGTATCTGCAGCCACACGGTTGCAGAGCGCTGGCTCGGTGGCCGACTGATGCCATGGCGTGGACACGTGGCGTTCGGTGGATCGTGGCCGTTCGTGATGTTCGTGACGTTCGTGACGCTGGTCTGCGCTGATCGTGTGGGGCCGTGCCGCTCGGCGGGGCCAGACAGGGCCACGCACGTCCTGTCCCGGCCCGTGTCGACCGGCGGGTCCGCCACGCACGCCCTGTCCCGGCCCGTGTCGACCGGTGGGGCTGCCACGCACGGCCCGTGTCGACCGGCGGGTCCGCCACGCACGCCCTGTCCCGGCCCGTGTCGACCGGTGGGGCTGCCACGCACGGCCCGTGCCGACCGGCGGGGCTGCTACGCATGCCCTGACCCGGTCCGTGTCGACCAGCGGGGCTGTCACGCACGCCCTGACCCGGTCCGTGTCGACCGGTGGGGCTGCCACGCACGGCCCGTGTCGACCGGCGGGTCCGCCACGCACGCCCTGTCCCGGCCCATGTCGACCGGTGGGGCTGCCACGCACGGCCCGTGCCGACCGGCGGGGCTGCTACGCACGCCCTGACCCGGTCCGTGTCGACCAGCGGGGCTGTCACGCACGCCCTGACCCGGTCCGTGTCGACCAGCGGGGCTGTCACGCACGCCCTGTCCCGGCCCGTGTCGACCGGCGGGACTGTTCCGGCCCGTGCCCCTCGGCGTTTCTCGACAGCGCGGCCCGACGCCGCGTCTGGCTCGTGGCGTCGCCCGATGCCTGCGGTTGTCAGGTGTCGCCGACGCTCTCGGCGAAGGCGGTACAGAGCGAGTGGGCCGGGGCGAGCGGCTGATGGCTTTCGCCGGCTGAGTTTCCCCCGGCGGTCTGGAGATCCGTCGGGACGCATTATTAATAGTGGTGGGCGCTACATAACCAGTAGCGGAGTTGATGCGACCCGTAAGCCCAATCAATCAATCAAGCATTGGTTAATGGGGTCGCTGTTATGGCACGTGCATGTCGGCTCGGGACAGAAGGCAAAATAGTGTGCAGTTGAGTGTGTGTTGGCAGACCGAGATGGTGGCATGCTGTATGTCACCACTGAGAAGACTTCGTGCTTGGTGGCATCGTTCCAGGGGGAATCTCGAATTAGACGTTTGATCTAGGAGACGATACGCTGTCTGAACATACGCGTAGATGTTAATGGATCTGGATGTTAATGGAATGGATGTTAATATCTTGTGAGGTACGTCATTTACGGGGGACGATTTTCTGACCGCATGTCCAAGTAGTGTTTCACCAGACCGTCTCCACTCTTCGTCTCGCTGTAGATGCAGCTGACTGGAGGGTTCCCGCCGACACCCTCGCAGTTACCGTACCTACTGCCATATTCAGACAGCACGAACTGCTATGCAAAGTACGTGTATGCCTAAAGATCATTCCATGCGATCCGGAAAGCACGGAAGTGTTCTACTTTTACGCGACCCTCCGTATTAAGTGATTGCCAAAACGAATGATTGCAGTCAACTTCTGGTGACTGATGATGTATTCATTGGCTGCGCTTGCGGGTCCTTCGTTTTCCAGCAGTGCTGAGTGGAGAAATGGGCCGTCGCTGCCAAACGGTGGGAGCGGTTCAAGTATGCTGTGTGATAGTGATAGTAGATGGTGTGATATGATAGTGAAAGTGCGATTTAGTGTGATAGTTCCGGGGCTTAAATCAGCATGGAATACATTCAGGGACTCAGAAATGGCTGTCTGAATCTACCTACTGCCACCGTCCGCGCCGCCTCCGTATTTACATCACTAAGTTTTGGCCCTGTTTCTTCATCTATCAGCCATAGTTTCTTTTGCTCACCTAAAGCGTCTTTATACCCGCAATTAGCATCGTCGACAGATGAGTGTTCTGGGTAGGTGAGTCTGAAAAATGCTTACAAAAAGAGCTGGTGAGGAGACCGGGATTGGGACAGTACGCCGCGTTGTTTGGTGGCGAATAAGTTAGCATTAAATAGTGTGTTAATCGATGTTACGCAATGACATTTTCCTCTATAATTGAAAAATAGAACATTAAGCAGTTAATCTGCGCTAAGTGTATTTTCGGTTACAGCCCTCTTAACACAAGATACACAAGAGTTTCTCTTGAAAGAAGTGCCGTGCCCGAATATACACCTAGTGTAAAATAAGTATATTCGGGAAATAACTTAGTGTAAATAACTTTGTTAAAGTTGTATTCTTCGATTATTGATGAAACCGTCATGATGCAATGTAGGTTATTTTTTCATGTCACTCCGTAGAGCACTGAATAATGTATCAAAAGAAATGTTTTTTTTTGCGATAGTTTCCTTCTGTTCTCGCTTCAAAGAAATCGGCCCCGTTCTCTGTGGACGGGGGTACAGCTGACGCGGATAAAGCCGTCACCAGGCCGGCCTACCCCAGCTGGCACGGGCTGGCCTACCTCGGCCGGCACGGGCGCCGTATCATGGCCAAGGTTGCCAGACGCGCACACGGACGTGACAGTTCCACGTGGCCGTATCGTGGCCACCCCATCCGGTGCACGCGTACCCACCGACGGTGACCGACGGACAGTCGGCCGGCCGCCGCTACACCGCTCTGACGGCTTCTTACTGAGGGCTGAGTCGCACGGCCGCTGCTATTTCGCTCCTCCGGCTCTGACGGCTTCTGACGGTGGGCTTGCCGGATGGTCGGGCGGCCGCCGCTACTCCCCTCTGACGGCTTCTGGCGGAGGGCTGGACGGACGGTCGGCCGGCCGCTGCTACCCTCCGGCTCTGACGGCTTCTGACGGTGGGCTGGCCGGATGGTCGGGCGGCCGCCGCTTCTCTCCTCTAGTGGCTTCTGGCGGAGGGTTGGATGGGTCTGCGCTGGCTGGATTGATGAGTAGTGCGGACTGGTGAAGATGGTTCTGGAACATGGGTGCAAGGAGTAGCTAATGATATTCCTAGCTCGAGGACATTTGTCCTTCTCCTTTTACACGCCTGGTGTACCCGAAATTCCGAGGCAGACTTGCCTAAAAAGGTTAGTGTACTCCGAATATTTCGAGGGAGCTGATTTTGGGAGGGGAAAGGGATGGTGTCCTGGCGAGGTGTGGGTTGATTTTATGCTACAAAGCCTGCTCACACTTAAGTAGGAAGACACCACTGGGATGAACGGAATATGCAATAGAGGTAAGTGGTGTATAGCATGGCACCGGTGGCTGGCGGGGGCGGGCTGGCTGGTTAGCCCTGCTGAGCGTGCGGGTCAGGGTCAGCCGGCGGTTCAGTGTGTCTGTCGCCCCGGTGGCCGGGTGGGTCAGTCGGCTGTTATGGCAGGTCACCTGTGGTTCACTGCATGGCGCAACCGGGCGGAGGCGGTGGACGATCGTACCGGAGTGGGCACCGGGAGCGGGCGACAAGTGACGCTGAGACTAGTCGGGGCCGGTAGGTCGGTTGGTTATTGGTTTTACGACACGTCGACCGTTGAGTCATGTAGCGTCGCCAATCTCTCACGCCGATTGGTCGCGGGCGAAGAGTAGCGACAGGTGAGACTCGAATCCACAACCTTTCGATTGTGAGATGAGCATCTTACCCCTAGACCACTCGTCCCCTGGGCCGGTAGGTCATCAGACCAAAGGGGCACGGGGAGCGGGCGACAAGTGACGCTGATACTAGTCTGGGCCGGTAGGTCATCAGACCGAAGGGGCACGGGGAGTGGACGACAAGTGACGCTGATACTGGTCCTAGCCGGTGATATGCTGCCGACGAGAAGTTACGTGTGCCTGTTAATGGTTTTGATGATGCTTGCGGTGGCCGAGGCAGCGACTGTCCACTCGGTGTTGGCGGGGGTGAACCGTTGCACGCCTGAGAAACGCGGCGTGTGTCTGCACGTGGTGTGCGGGCATGTCTGACTCGGGAAGGCTGGAGCTCCGACTTCGTCCTCGTCGGCCGGCCGGCCGGCCGAGCATTCCACCCGCCCACTCTCCCGCCGCTCCGACACAGGACCGAACGGACCCCGCCGTTCCCCTGAACTTCCCGTCTGCGGCTCAGCCTCGCCAGGCGAGCCAGGTGAGCCAGGTGGTGCCGACCTCGGCTTACTGCTGGCGTGTGGCTACTTCTTGGTCGCCCGGGCGGCGCAGGTAGGCTCCACCTTCGGCAGCGACTTAACTGCTGGCGTGTGGCTACTTCTTGGTCGCCCTGACGGCGAAGGTAGGGTATACTCTTCCGCCGGCCACCTGCGACCGCCGTCAGCAAATGAGCGGAGATCAGCAACGACGGTAGCGTTCATACGCGCCTTAGTTACATGGCATGGTATGTGCCAAGTGGTTGCAGGGCAGCGTCTTTGGACCACCGCCCGTCCACCACTCGGCATTGTGTAACGGTCTTGAAAGTGAAAGCACAAAGAAAAAGCAGTGTGCTGTGCGGTGCAAAAAAGCGATCTCGGAATACATTTTTGCAGATAACAGCGACTTTTTCTGTGAAAGTAAAGGAACTTGATTCATCTTAAGGACTTGATTCATCAACATTCGTAGTTTTTTTTTGGTCGGTTGAAGTGGTGATGGCCTAGTCCTTGCATGTTGCTGATATGTGCTAAGAAAGTCATCACACCGATGAAACGGCACGCATAGTCGGTGGTGTTCAAATTGCTAATGTTCATCACCGAACGGAAATTCAATGAAATAGAAGCCTCTGAGCTAACTCTTAGTGTGGACTTCTCGTAGCCAACTTTCACCCCGAGGTCTACAGTAGCCGGCGCCTTCCTCATGTCTGGAAGTGGAATTCCATGACTAGTATAGGGTTGCAGCTGCACCGACACGGCACCGTGGCGGCCGTGCAGGCTTCGCCGAGCACCGGTGGCGGGGCGCGCTGCACACACAGTTAACGCTGTGCAGCACCTCGGGTCCTGCACTGTCGCCGTACCCAGCATCTGCCACCAAAATCCCAACGTGCACGGTGTCATACACCTCCCATTCGAAGTGGATTGGATTGGATTGTGGCTTTACGACGCACTCAGCAGCTGAGGCCATATGGCGCCGCGTGCCCCTCACCCTGGCTGGAAGGGCGGGCATCACGGGGAATGGAACCCCGTACCTCTGGCGTGCCAGACGCTCAGCTTAACCACTGAGCTTCCGACGCCCCCATTCCAAGCGGTGTGAACCAGAGTAAGCAATGTATGCTAGTCAGGGGCAATACTTCTCGGAGGGCTCAAGCCACCCTCCCTATAAAAAGCTCAAGCCACCCTCCCAGTAATTTAGGATTTTAACATGGAACCGTTCGGAGTGGGCCCTCCCAACCAATTCAGATCTTCGCATTTCCTCCGTGCCATGTGCGCTCCCAATCATTATCGAGACGTTCCGCCCCTGATGTCAACCGCGTCTACCGTGTCACACACCATACGGCGCATACACCCTTGTATCGTCAGATGGCAGCAGTTTTACGCGCAAGTAAAGCCGAACTCGCACGCTGGTGCCAGAAGCGAAACTACCCGACACATTTTCTGCCACCGCGGTGCCAAGTGCCGGCTGTTGCCGTGCGGTTGAAATGGCCGATGACGTCATCTATGACATCACTTCGTGTGCGAGCAATTAGCATGCCGTCCGCGTCGTACCGGAATAATCTGCAGGCATTACTGTTCCGGGAGCTCTCGATTTGTCGCCGGGGAGCCGTTCCAGGCCATCTGATCGGCGACGCCAAATCCGGGGCACACGTGTGCTGATCTACGCAGACTTTTAGAGGGCGTCGTCGTTGGTGGCGTTTTGCGGTTGTGGCCGACCGCCGTCAGGCGTCACGTACACCGCGCGTGCCGTGCAGTGTTTGGCGGGCGCCACTCGACCCGGCCAACGTGCTGGTGGGGGTGGCGACAGCGGTGCGTCAGACTGTGGCGTGCCACCGTGGCCTGCCGCCGCCAGTCGGGTCACCCGGGGAGGGGGGGTGGGGCTGCAGAGCACGTACATGTCGGTAAGGCAAGGCACGGCACTGGCGCTGGCCGCCCCGATGGATAAAGACACTCGTGTTGTTGTGGCGGTTGTGCAGAGCGGATATGACCAAGTGCACCTCGCGTGTACATACGTGTGTGTACGATTGTCGAGACACCGCAGATGTACACGTAAGATGCGGTTCGGGGACAGTCATTCTGCGAAATGCGCCACGGGTGGGGCGGTGCATGCATTTTGTGCAGGTGGCCGTCAGTGGTAGGCGCAGTATTTGGTGGTGGCACTTGGCTATCGGTGTCGAGTGCGCAGACGACCGTATCGCACGTGTGTGCGAACGCCTCACCTATCTTCGTGGTGTGTGGTGTGTCTGTGGAAAGGTGGCGTGGTGTGGGAGGCCGAAGCGGTTGCTGATAAGCCTGCGTCAGTGGTATCAAATTTATCCGAGCTCGGTCATATGCACATAGGTGTTCGTAATATTGCGTGTGACAATGAAGCCGTGGCTAAGAAAACAGGCTTGCCCATTGGCTCCGCAAGAAAACAATACTCGCCGAGTGGCGGGGTGGTAGCCTATTAGAGTTGATGACTTGTTTTCTCCATGCAACACCCATGGACCTACTAGTTATTCTCAGAAGTGTTCGAGACGGTACTAACCCGAATCGCCTGTCGGCGAAACGAACCCACCCGTGACTCCACGAATGGTATGCCCACGATATGAAGTTGGAACCACAAGCAAGCACATGCCTTTTGTGCCATAGATCATCAGTTCAGCACTCGATGGGTAAATCCATTCCATTTGAATGCAACACGGCGTTTGATGGAGAGTGGCACGTGTATTGGGGCGGTCAGTTCACAGATAGAGCTGGGCTGTGTACGTCGGCCGGGTGTTTCGGTGTGCCACATCGATGTGTCTGGTGGGCGTGGCCTGACGCAGACCGGTCCGGCGCTGTCCGAAGGGCGAGTCCGTCACGTGATTTATTGACCGGCCCGGCGCACCGACAGACAAACAGCCTGGACACCCTGCCTTGTCGTGCGACCTGACAGAACTGTGTCGGACATGTTGAACCCGACTCGATACCACCACCTGGTGCACCCCTGCGCCGCCGTGCCTAACCTGATGCAGCCGCACTGGATCCTAGCCAAATGTCGCCCCCGCCCCTCCCAACCGAACACCAAGCACGAACATCCCGAACAGCTCCGTGCCGTCGGGTACCAAGCGGAGATGTATGTGTGGCATGTGAACAGAAGCTGGAGATGCGATGACACGTCTCAAGTAGCTGTCTATACTGTGTTGAGACGGTGTAGTGAAGGTCTGCTTACCTTGAGAAGAGCGAGAGTAAGCGCACCGGATGTCGGTTTTGAGTGTGTTGGCTGTTGCGAGATGGCTGTTGCCAGTTGTGTTGACTGTTGGCTGATCGCTGCCAGTCAGCGCCTCCATTTGCTGACGAAGCCGCCGCGTTGCGTCCGCGCTGCAAATGCTCGTGGTACAGACGCCGTGCTCCTAATCATCTTCCTCGGTACATGGTGTGACGTGTCTGTCGTTCCGACGTCGTGGGACGTCAAACCCACAGCCGGCCGACAACAGCCGTTGTCACACAGCTGGCCCACAACAGCCCTGGTTATGCAGTCGGCCCACAACAGCCGTAGTTATGCAGTCGGCCCACACCAGCCGTGGTTATTCAGTCGGCCCACACCAGCCGTGGTTATTCAGTCGGCCGTCCGACAACAGCCCTGGTTATACAGCCGGCCCACAACAGCCGTGGTTATGCAGCCGGCCGACAACAGGCCTGGTTATGCAGTCGCCCCACAACAGCCGTGGTTATGCAGCCAGCCCACAACAGCCGTGGTTATACAGCCGGCCGACAACAGCCCTGCTTATGCAGCCGGCCCACAACAGCCGTGGTCACACACAGCCAGTCCACAACAGCCGGAAGTGGAGAGGCGCGGCGCCGTGCAGCGGTTGTCTGGAACTGGCCGCGTGCTGCCGCGTGCCCGCTTCCGCGACGTGCCCATCCCCGCACGGCCTGCACCGAGCTCGGCCGGCCGTGACGTCACTGCCGTGTTGGGCCGCTCGACGCGACGATGGGTGGGGCGCGGCGGCGCTCTGCTCCAGCCTCCTGCCGCACGTATCGAGCGACCATCTGAGGTAGGTTGCCGGCGGCTCGGACGACCGGTGGCATATCTCCGGTCCGCAGTGTTGTTGACGGCGAATGCTGTAGCTCAGCCGAGTGCTGGATGAGGGAATGGACGGCTGAATCGTGCTCCCTCCCCCTCCTTCCGCCCCCCCCCCCCCCCCCTCGCCCCCAGACACACAAGTATCACACCAGTCGGCTAGGGCTGCGGTTGTGGCTCTGTTGGCTACTGAAAGTTTATTCGAGGCCCGGAAGTCTTGCACGTCGGATGAGTGATGGCGGGTGTTATACGCGTGCGGAGTAGGATTGTCCTGCCTGTTCTGTATATGCAAGTGATGTTCTGGCTGTATTATGTCTATGTAGGTAATGTCCTGACTGTGTTCGAGTTTCCAGAGGCGTATTTGGGAAGGACATTGTGTCATGCCACTTTGACAGCGAAGTTTTGCATTCTTTTGCCATCAGATGGAAATGAAAATACGTGTTTCGCTCCTTCGTCATCCATCCCTATCTCTCCGGCCAATTTATACATTTAATTGTACTGGTCTGTTAGCGCGTTTAAGGCGAGGAAGATATGATATAATTGTATTGAGCATGTGTTACTACTGTCACCGAATTAAAATATAGCAAGTCAACAATGCAAATAATTTCTTAATGGAAGTTTCTCGAGATGCTTGTTAGAGCGGCTCGACAGGGTGCTTCTTGCTGAGCGAGGCTTGGTGATGAATACGTGGCCGCACAATGCGATCACGCAATACTACGTCGGTGGCACAGTTTAGAATGATCACTTACTCCCTGTCAACGATACTGTGCCTCATTTGCACTATCGACGATAAACGATAAATTTGAATCATTCTTACCAGTGTTTCTTGTCTCGTTTTTATTCCCTTGTGCTTAAAAGTTATGCCATGTTTGTGTAGCATTTGTGTTGAGTTGATGCACTTGTAAGACCAGTGGTACACGCTGCCTGACATATGCATGAGTGCCGCCCGGATGCAGCAGTTTTGACATATGCTGCATGTTGCCGCACGACATGCATTGCTAAGCACGACACACATTGCTAAGAACGACATGCATTGCTAAGAACGACATGCATTGCTAAGCACATGCATTGCCATGCACCGTGACATGCGTCATCATACTCGGACTTTCTGAAATTGCTGCAGTGAACCATGCAAAGGGACCATGCAGTGTAGATATTGAATACGAAAAGATAATTAGGGTCCAATGCAGTATTTCTTTGTATTTATATTTATACAACGAACACATCCACTCAGCACACCGGCCGGCATGCTGTAGCGGTGGTTCTGGGGGGGGGGGGGGGGGGGGCGGGAGCGGAGAAGGGGCAATGGAGATTGAAGGGAAGTTGTGTGGTTTGTACTACCTTTTAGCTGCTTACCGTGATAAAGACCGGTAACTAGATGGGTTGATACGGATAGTGCAGACTAACCCGCTGTCCGGTTTCACTTTGTTATCCACATGGTCGGGTCCAAGAGGACACAAAGTGATATGGCCCCCATGGTGATGCGGCATACCTCTGACTAGAAAATGACGTCCCTCAAAGATGCTCGAGTACACCCATTTGCATTTTTGTTTCAGCCGAAGACGCCCCCCTGAGTAGATCAACCGCCCAGCTATGAGGCTGGAATGTGCGCATACCTTCCAGACGATTTTTTTTTGAGCTGTAGGCGCCCATCTGATTAAACCAGGCGCCACTCCATGAGGCTGGAATGTGCACCTCCCTTCCAGATAAATGTTCAGGTGAAGTCGACCCTCTGGGTGGACCATGGGCTCCTTTACGAGGCTCAAATGTGCAACTCTTCTCCAGATGAATTTTCAGACGAAGGCGGGTCTCTTATGCATAAAATACGCCTCTACAAGGACATTCGGGTGCATTCCTCCCCTGTTAACATTTTACGCCTATACATGGACACCCGAAGCCATGTCCTCCCCTGCTGACATTTTACGCTTTTGCAGGGACACTCGAGTGCATGTCCTCCCCTGTTGACATTTTACGCCTATACATCGCCGCCTATATACCCACTCGAAGGCATGTCCTCCCCTGTTGACATTTTACGCCTCTATAGGGACACTCGAATGCATGCCCTCCACTGTTGACCAGTGTTGGATTTTCACTTCTCAGTCTTGGACTCAGAGTCTATAATTTTTGGGTTTGCTAAAATATGGGAGTGCATAATGGCTAGAAACCCAATATAGTAGAGTGCATAATACATTTCTCTACACAATAGTGAATACATAACATACCTACATAATAGTGCATTCTTTTAGCAAAACTAAAGAATACCTTGTTTAATTTTTCCATGATGAGTGCATAATTTCCCTCAGATCATAGTAAGTGCTGTGAAAGGAAGTGCATAACTCCAACTTACTATTCTCAGGCAAGAAGGCATCCTCACTCGTGAATCACCACTTTAACCACTTTTTGTAGTGTTCATCTCTAGTGGGATTGTTTGCAGCTGATCAGCAACAAACGTTTTAATTTGGAATTCCGAGCATCAGACGCTTAGAAGTTTCATTAATCGGCTCAAAAACACCTTCAGGTCATCTGCACGTCTTTCAGATCTGGTAAAGACCACACTTTACTGCACAAAGTGCCAACGAAGTCCCTCCACTTAGAACCAACGCTGTATCAAACAATAGAGGAGCCACAGCACACCAAAGTCAGCACAGATCTGGGAGAAGCGATGTCAGAGCGCAACATAGAAGGCGAAAGACGCCCTGCTAGCTGACTCGAGCTCTGACATAAAAACCTGCTGGGGACAAGGAATAGGCCTTAGTAGATCAGCTCAATCAAGTCACAGCTGCAGCTGCACAAGACAAATTGCAGCCCACGCAATACGCACTCACCGAAGGATGCAGGTTGCGGAGAGTAAATGCTAGTGCTTCGGCAACTCAGCACCCCTCAGTTGCGCGTCGGCGAGGCCACCGGAAATAGCGAGAGAATCACGCAACTCAACCAACGGTCCCAGCTTTGACATCAGTACCTGTTATGGACATGGTTCAGGTATTAGATTAAGTAGCCAAGCTGTTTGCACGGCCGCCGAAAGCAGCGAGACACGCACAAACCACATTGATGTTAGCCGACCCCAGTTCAGACGTCAGTACCTGTTGTGGGTGTGGCACAGGCATTATCTGAGGTATCTCAGCTGTCGGCACGGTCGTCTGGAGCAGCGAGACACGCACGTCAACCCACCAGCGCACGAACCACATTAATCTTAACGGAGCCCAGCTCCGACATTAGTATCTGTTGTAGGCAGGGCACAGGCATTAGATGAGTTATCCGAGCTATCGGCACGGCCGCCTGGAGCAGCGACAGACGAACGTAACCCTACCAACAAACGAACACGAACACTCCGCACACTCACCCAAACATACTGGTTGTAAAGTAAAAATGCTAGTGCTTTGGCAACGCAGCAGCTCTCAGATGCGTGTCTGTGCGGCCACCGGAAACAGCGAGACGAGCACGCAACTCCACCAGAGCACCCAGCTCCGACGTCAGTACCTGTTGTCGACAAGGCACAAGTGTTGGATTACGTACACGAGCTGTCAGCACGGCCGCCGAGAACAGCGAGAGCCGCGCGTAACTCCACCAGCACACGAAACCCAACTGGCCGCCACCTACGTTCTGCAGATTCACCGAAACATGCAAGTTCTGGAGTGCTTAGACAGCTCAGCAGTTCTCTAATGTGCGTTGGCGCGGCCGTCAGGAACAGCGAGAGACGCATATAACTCCCACCAGCGCACCATGCTCCGACGTCAGTACCTGTTGTGGACAGGACACAGGTATTAGATGATGCGTCATCACCTCAGCTATGGCACAGTGTATATGATACTCAGTACTTTGTCGCCAACAAAAAAGTGAGCATTTGCAGAGTAAATGAGTGGCCTCATTGTCTTAATCACGTCTATAAACGTCCAATTCGAACATTTTTCCTAGCATTAAAAAAAATATATCAAAATAAAAAATATACCCCAAAATAAAAATATTTAAATTTGTGAATATTTGCAAATAATATACTTGCTGATTCACATGGAAACTGCACTCGGGTCTATGAGCTCAATGCATGGTTGCGAGATGACATTAGTGCTATGGTTAGATTCGAAAGGAATATGGTTAAAACTTTTCCAGGGCAACAATAAATTAAATGATCACATAAGCATGCTTCATAGATGCCTGCCAACTTTATACATCTATTCCTGACACTCCTGACTTGCTCACACCACCCAAACACCAACTAACCACACCACAGCTCAAAAGTATGATGCTGGTACACAAACTTACTTGTTCAATTGCCACATATGAGTTTGGGAATATAAAATGGTTGAATTCAGTTTGCACCAGAACATTCCTCATCTAGCATCATTTCCTGCCCACTGTCGAACAACAATTGGTTCTTGTTGTTAATTTTAAAACTGTAACAACTGGCTATATAAATTACTTATTAATATCAAATGCTGCATAAAACACATTTACATTCATATCTGGAATATTTTAATTAAAACAAAAATGATGTAATTTACACTGGGAAGGATCTTCAGTGACCTGTCAATGAGGAAATTGCTGTTGTAAAACCACCTATTTGTCCCACCACTTGGTGAGCAGTGTGCCTTCTCAAGCTGCAGTGCCCTGAAATTCTGAAATTTGAGTGGAGACCCCCACACCTAATGACAATTGTTTTGCCATCGCTTTTACTTTTAATATCATTAGGTGCCATTTTTTGTTTTTTTTACTGCATGCTATAGGTGATTGTTTAATACAGCGAAGAATGGCTCTTAGATGCTCCTGGGTTTTAGACATTGCGTGTAAAGAAAGAAATTATACGACCTTCAATATACCAGGAGGTGCTGAGTTGACATCAAAAGTAACGTTAAGGATTATACTTTATTGCTCAACGTTTCGGCCAGGGGCCATCGTCAGGACTCCTGACGATGGCCCCTGGCCGAAACGTTGAGCAATAAAGTATAATCCTTAATTTTTGGAGACTTTTGACGTTACTTTTGATGTCAACTCAGCACCTCCTGGTATATTGAAGGTCGTATATTTTCTTTACACGCCATGTCTATAGGTGATTTGTAACTTTAAAAGCATGCATGTTTTTTAGTAGCAGCATGCACTGCCAACTGGTAAAGGCAACCGATATGTGAACACCATGCTGCATTTTCCAATCCCATCATGAATTTCCATCATGAAGCCATCAACAAAGGTCATATAAAGGAGCTCATCAATAGGCATTATCCACATACATTTCCCTGCAATTTTTGGTAAATTTGTGCTTAAGACATGTTGTGAATTCATGGAATTTAGCCTTCCAATGCAATGCTTATGAATATGACTAAGATGGTGGGACCACTCATTTCCGGTGCAAATGCTTGCTTTTCAGTTGGTGAGCAAAATAACACCAAAAAGGGTCCTTCAGTTAGATGACAGCATAAAAGTTGAACTTTAAATGTTTACGAAATAATTGAAAGTGAAACATAACATAACCAGTTCGAAAAAGAAATTACACATTCAAACAATATTTTTCTTTGAATCTGTGGTATTATTGCAGTTTAAGGCAACCATGAGACAAGGTTTACACACATTTTACCATCATGAAGCGAACAAATGGGTTAGGCTTGGTTAATTTTGGTTAGGCTAGCCTTTTGTTGCAAGTTAGAAAAATGCTCATTTTTTATTTCTTTTCTCTCCAAAAAATTGTTTTTTTCTTTAAAAACAGTTCAGGCTAGCTTGCCTTAGGTTGCATTAGGTTAGGTTTTTTAACGTGAACTTTTTAAAGAAAAAAATTGTTTGGAAATGTTCCATTCATAAAAATAATTTGCTTTCTTGCATGGAATGTTAGGCTAGGTTATGCTAGGTGATGTTACATCTTTGTTGTGTTTTGAAAATTCCTTATTATGCTATATTACCCAACACCAAGCCACTTTTTCTATGTAATTTTGCCTCTGACTGAAAAGTATGATTTGCAGAGGAAACGAGTGGTCACATCATGTTCAGCACATTCATAAACATTGCATGATTGTTATTCGTTAAGAAATCAGAAATTACCTTAAACTGGAAATTTACCAAATTTTCGAAATAAAAACATAACAAACCGTAACCTAACCTAACCTACCATTAGCTGCGTTTGAAGAAAAATGATTTCCAAATAATGAAAATTGTTTTGGGGAAAATTAGATAAATTTTCCAACTAGAGAAACACAAACCAACCTAGCAACAATGTGTGATATACAAAAAGCTTGTGTCCACTGGCAGTCCTCCACATGGGGATACTAAAAAGTGCATGATGGCAGCAAGTAAAAGAAAAAGATTTGCATTATGTATATGTTAGGGCAGCATGAAACCACCATGAAACCATCGCAGCGACTCAAGATAACTCCAGACTTGAACAAGCGAGAATAATAGGAATTTTCCACGCTTACAGTGAACACAACACGGTCATTGCATTATAGCGCCAGCTTTTTTCTCGCAAGTTGAACTCGAACGTAACATAAAAAAACAAAAGAACAATGGAAACCACTCCTAGCCTTTCGCGACCGGACGACAATAGAAGTACGCGCGGAAATAATACAGTAAAGGAAATATCGGCGCCACATTAAGCGTCAATTAAGCGCAGTCAAATTTTAATCCTTCTGGAGTGGGAGAATCTCGATGTACGAGTGGGATAAACACTACCATTTCCACAAATATGTGGCGTTCGGAAGCAATGTTGTCATAAAATCTAATGACACTGAAGTTTGGGTTATCTGGTGGTCTATTTTTCCACAAAGTCTCAACAGGTTTGGGGAACGTTTTGGACGGTTGTGGGTAATTTTAACGCGTACATTTCAGCTGATATCTTTTATTTATACTGCTTGGGATTGCTTCAAAGTTCATAAATAGACCCTTTTCTATTCAGTCAGTTGATGCAGAACATCGCAATCTTTCAGGAAGCATTATAAATTAAAGTATTCATAGTCTTTCTTTGCAGTGGTTTAAAAAGCTCCCGAAAGAGTAGGAGCTAGAGAGCCAGGATTCCCCTCCGTCCAAAAGCTTGTAAATTTCTAAGCCGTCTCGGCGAGTGGTAGTTTACTTTATTAGCCAAGCGACGCATGGAGGCTTACTTTATTTGGCGAGAGATTACTTCGTGTTTTGAACTTGGAAGCCCAGAGATGGTATCTTGTGGTAAATGTGAGTTGTGCAGTGTGTTGGTGTAAGGATACAGGTATTTGGATTATTAATGGACCGGGAGGCGGGAAGTGAGACTAGTAATTGCTGTGGTGTGTTGTCGGCCGACGTAAGCAACTAGGCTCAATTGAGTTTCTGAAATTGAATTCCTGTCATTGCCATTGGTGTGAAAGGATCAATCATGATACAATTGTGATGCCTTACCTGTATATGCATTGCACAGGTCTAGGTACCTACTTACCTACCTACCTACTACTTAGGTACAAATCTAGGTAGGTAAGTCCTACCTGGGTACATCTGAATCCCCATGCAAGTGCATATGCACCCAGTGGCATACATAGGATCTTCATTAATTGGTGGCCCTGGAATGGATGAAGCTTTCTGATTGTTTTGTTCTTGTTTGGACAGAATGGTTCGATTTTTTTTAAAAGGAATAATCGTGTTCAGCAGGCAAATGCTTTGGAGTTGGAAATAGGACTGCTTATTTTCAGGTTCTGAATACATTCATTTTTACTCCTGTGGGTTTGTCATCCCTCCAATGCACCTAAACATCCATTCATACACCTTAATTGTGTACTTATAAAGTGTTTCAGGAAATTGTTTGGTTCACCCATCCCATCCTACACTGGAAACCATTTTGGTTGTTTTTTTTCCTCTCACTTCATAAAAAAAACTATGCTGTGGCCAAGCATGACTTGCACCTACCAAGATATTAAGAAAAGTATTCCCTCCATGCCTCTCTAATCACAAGTTGTGTATGGCCTGCTCTAGTTCTCTTTCTGGTTTTGGCCTTTTATTCTTCTGGTAGGACATTTTTCATGAATGGAAAATGTACGAATGAAGGCGCGGATGTTTATTTATTCACTGGTACCAGACAATTGCATACATGACTTGCACCATTATATTACAAATATTCAATGTTGTTAAGTCTGTATGGATGGGGATCCCAACTTTGGCCTCCATTCTGTATGCTGGTAAGCTCTCATTCTTCAAATCTCATGGGCATCTCATCTTCTGTTCTGCTCCTTGCATTCTCTTTGAATGTTTCTGCAGCTCCGACGATCACCTGAAATAACAAATGTACATTATTCTCAATGATGTTGCCAAGTTGTTGTGTCAAGGGCCCAAAATGGTTGCACAAGATGAATATTACTAGAACTACAGTGGATCTCATTCTCACTACTAGCCATAGGCCACCATATAACCCATAGAGCATGCTGCTCTGTGGGCTATGCTAACAATTATCACCATATGATAGTGGCAGAACTAGCTGGGATTGCTTGTTATGCATTAGCTCTTCATCTTATATTTGGCAATGCAAGGAGTGTATTTTTTTGGAGTGTATAATTCTTTGGACCGCCAAATGTCCAAAAAATGGCCGCTGCTTGACATTTTATGCCTCTGTAGGGACACTCGAATGCATGTCGTCCCATGTTGACATTTTACGCCTCTACGGGCATACTCGGGTGCATGTCCTCACCGTTGACATGTTCTCAAACAGTAGTGCTCATCTAGACACGAGTGCCCCATCAAAAGTCCTGTATCCGCCCCTGGTTGTCTGCACTTTAGATCAATCAAATTCGGCCTCGTTAATTCGTGTTCGGAAAGTGTCAACGAGCACAAGAAAAAGCCGTACATACGTTGGCATGCCTTTCAGGTATTATCCTTCCCGTCAGCAGTAGCATCACGCACAGTCCATCATGGTGGTGAACACGACTCTGCGTGTGATCAGACTCTGCCGCTCACGGTGAAGCCCGTGGAGCGTCGACAGTCCTTAAGCTTATGTAATGTAATGTATTTCGGATCCTCCCGAGCAGGGTTTTTCAGTTTCCGTTACTGTCCTCGCCTGTCAGCGAGCCTTCATCAGCTTCTCGTGTGAGGTGCACCGAAACTCAACATCCCTTGTCGGACTGGGCTGCAATAGCAGTCGTTATTGGCTCGTTCCCACTCAGGGTGCGAATGAGTATCGTACTGTGTGTCGCTGGTGGCATTTCCCATCCAACCCAACCGTTCTCAGCGTTCAGCGATGTCGCGAACTTGTGATTGAAGGCGCTGATATTGGGAGAGTATCCTTTTTCTTCGGGCGAACTTATTGCTTAACCATCTCTCGGGGTCACACAGCCGATACAATCTGTTTACACCCCCTAGGACTTTTCCGTGATAGAAAAAGAAAGGCGGCGTACAGCGCCGCAAAATTTCCAGTATCTGTTCCTTGATCTTTTTTTTGCACCTGATATGACATTTTCAACCCCAGGTCGTGTAAGGTCACGACCTGGGGTTGAAACTTTCATATCAAGTGCTCATAATCGCTAACTCATCTAAATGAAGAGGTATTGGAATAAAATCGCAACGTGAGTATAATTGGGCAGCGCATACAAAACGTATACCTCGGATTTTTGTTTCAGGTAAATTCAGTGACCTGAGGTTCTGGCCAATTGTGGACCAATTTTCCTATATTTGTAATGCCTATGTTCTTCTAACCGCATTTTCCCTTGGTATGTATACAGAAATATGAGGGGAAGTTACTTATCCCATTTGATTGATCTCAGTCAAGTGTAGTAAAGTTTCAGGTTCATCCCTGAAGGGGGCAAAACTCTTCTGGCACGTTGATAGAACTAGGGTACCTCAGCGTTTGCGATATTTAAAACCCCGGTTATGTTTTCAATAATGGCTCTGGCTCACATCTCAGAGCTCTGATCTGCACACCTCTTGACACGCACTTCCAAAGCCAGCACTTCTATATTGCGCGAATTAGTCAACAGACAAATGCAACGAAGATCAGACATTAGTGGCGCAGCGTGATATAGACGTGAATAGTATAACTTCATTTTGACAGACAGGTGCAACTATTTTCTATCAGAGAACTACATCTCAATAGACGTAGCGACTCTCAGGCAGAGTCCGACGTACCTCAGTGTGGGGCCAGGGCTGGCCAGGCGGCGGCGAGCCGCCTGAGGGGCGACCGCCCCCGACGACCGTTCGTCCAAGATAGCCAGAAAATGACCGAGGGCCCTTGCGGCGCGCCCGAGGTAACTCACAGTACGTCACTATCACGTGATCAACCCGCACACGTCACTACTACGTCGCATGGCCAGGACGTCGGCCCCGAGTCGAGAACAATAGCAGACTACTGCAGGCGGGCGCGACATCTATCTCAGAGACAGATTCTGATCTCAGCACAACGGTCCCTCCGTGGGAAACGGTGCTGTCTCAACACTTTCGTCCAGGCCCGCGTTGGCCTGGCGCCACACAGTGAGCTGTCAGCATTTCACCGGACGTTGTTTCACAACAGCTGACTGGCAGAGGCGCGGTACTGCAGCCTCTGATCTAGCGACACGGCGCCCGACACTCTAACGACACACGACGTTCAATTCACCGCAGCCCATTGACAGCTGGCATAGACATCATAGACACGCCTGTCCATAGGGTTCCCATAATATAATCACTTGTCCTACATCACCCACTGTCGTCACATCTGACGACGGCGGCGGGGCGCCGGGGTACTGGGGTGCAGCGGTGGCGGGCGGGCACGCCGCTCAGGTATCGAGGTCACATCTGCAGCGGCGATGGCCGGGCGCGCCGGGATGCTGGAGAGGGAGGGGTAGGTACAGCGGTCGGCTGCACGGTTTCGAGGTCACAGCTCTGGCGGCCGGGGCGGCGGGGTGTCAGCCGGAAGGAGGGGGGGTCAGGGAAATGTCCACTGACCGGCTCTCGACTGGAGCGGTGACTTCACTCGTCAGCGTCTAGATAGGCGGGCGACAGGTATGTGCCTGGAAACTTGTCGCGCCAGGAACGGTGGGGGTAGGGGGCTGAATGGCTGGGATTTAGATGCCCCAAAACCAACTTTGTTACACAAGGGACCTGAGGCCAGGTCAAGATAAATTGCACAAAATTGACCAAACATATTTGAATACTCCTGTTTTTATGGTTTATTTCGAATTTCCATGGCTTAAATAGTATGAAGTGTGAATTGCACGACCAATGCTGCTCAATTGAACCAAAATTATGAATTAAAGTCAAGGTGAAGGTCATCCTAGATCAGGGTTGGATTTCTGCTTTGTAATCCTGGGTGTGGAGAGGAAAATGTCTCGCTACTGGAATACGGAGAGAAGATTTGTCTTCAAAACTGTGGCATCATAATTTAATTTTGCACTTTCCAGTTAATCTTGAGACTTCATCACAGAGGTCATTGTCAAACAGCACCATCCAACCTCGAGATAAAAAAAAATACAATAATTTTATCGAGAGGATAATGTTCTGGATGCTAAACATCCAGGAACATCCTATTTTTTCCAACCCTGTCCTGGATCATTGCATAAGAATGTTTTTTGGGGGCTCATGCAAGTGAAAATATATTGAAATGAAGCTTTATACCCGTTTCCAATGTGGCAGTGCTTACCACACGTATATCTTTGATTTGTGTTTGGAGTCAGGTCAGTAACCCATGGTCACTGCCAATTTTGGCCCATGATGGACGAATGTGACTATTTTTGCAATATCCGCCATGCAATTAACTATCAAATAACATGTGTTTTAACATGTGTCTTTGCCAAAAATGGAGTTTTGAAACGCTTTTCGAAAGTCAATTTTTCTGGAAAATACTCCATTTTGAATCTCATCTTTTAAAACACAAGGTCATTTTCGAGCCCTATTCGTCCAGGGCGGCGCTGTGTGGCCGAAGCAAACGATGCACTCCTAAGCCCAAATAACCAGCTGACTATTCGTCCAGTGCTTTCCGACGATACCCGGTTCGCTTTAGTGCACCGGTTAGTTTGGCAGTTAGAAGGGGGGGGACTTTAGCAATATCCCTTCCCTCCCCCACTAGATGCGGTGTGATTATCTGACCTGGGAGACGGAACGGGTTAAGCTGTTTTCACTGCCAACGTAGGTTTGTGTTTCGGCTGAACTGGGAATATTTTCGTCTCGCATCTGCTTCTTCTCAGCATCAACAGGTTTTACTAGCACTATACTGCACCAGAAGTCGCAGTACAAAACAGATTGAGCTCACTTTGGGATAATGGGTGCTTGTTGTGGTGCACTTTAAAATTGGAGTAGTTTGAAGTTAAATCCTTTCTTCGCTATTTCTGTATGACTTGAACACAGCAGCGATATTGCTTCCGACAACTCCAACATTGTGCGGCAAATATAATGAAACTTTTCGGAAAATAAAATAATTGGGGTTGAACGAACTGATAATATAGTTCAACTGCGTCCCAATGTCGCTCTTTGGCTTTTTCAATAACCGGTTCTTGATAATATGCCCTTCCTATGATAAATGGTAAAAAAAAGTAAATATCACCATCTGTGAGTCAATGGGCGATTTTGGTCGGTTTGCGGCATTAATCGGACGGGCCAACGTATTTATTGGCTGCACTACCCAGCAATGGATTCATTGGCAATTCAAGGTATTTGTTTTCCAGAAATATAAATTAGATTTGAAGGCACAGTTGTGCAGTCTACCGAAAATACGTGATTCACATACAGGATTTGTGATGGACCTGTCGGAAATTACATCAGTACTTGCCACTCATACCTAGTGAAATTTATCGTCCATCTGTTGTAAACACCCAGCAAGCCCACTGCTATTCATCGTGAGCCTCTCCCGCGATATATAAATATAAAATTGTGTTATGTACCAACCTAAACCGGCTGACTGAACTATTTCAGCTATTTGTTTGGAAAACTTCCCAACAACATTGGTGATCACGGTCTATCCATATATATATATAATATATATATATATATATATATATATATATATATATATATATATATATATATATATCGTTCCTGTCTACCTATCAACCTCTATCTATCTATCTATCTATCTATATATCTGTAAATATATATCTATCACTATCACTCACTATTACTCACTATCACTCACTCTATCTCCCTCTCTCCCTCTCTCCCTCTCTCCCTCTCTCACTCTCTCCCTCTCTCACCATCTCTCCCTCCCTTCTTCCTTTCCTCCCCCTGCACATTGGGACTTGCTGCTGACATTTCACCTTTTTCTTCTTCACATTTCCCAACTCAGCTAGTCTAATCATCGCGCCAATTCGAACCACCGCCGCTATGACGGCATCATCAGCCCTGGTGCAGTTTGTAACTGCAACATACCCGAGTTGCTGTCGAGCTGAGCTATGTTATGACGCCAGTCTCAGCTATGTTGTGACGCCGACCTCAGACGTGCCTTGACGTCTTCCTCAGTTGTACTGTGAATTCTGCCTCATCTATGTTGTAGCGCCTCCGTCAGCTACCGTGACGTCTGCTTCAGTTTACCGTAATGTTTGCTTCAGTTGCACTGTGACATCTGCTTCAGCGACATATTCGTTACATTTGCGACATGCGCTGTGACGTATGGCTCAGTTGAGCAGCGGCGACTTCTTCAGTTGAGCCGTGACGTCCGCTTCAGTTGTGCTGTGACTACTGTCTAAGTTGTGCTGTGGTTGGCTGCTGCTCGCCGGCATCCGTTGTGCCATCAGCGGCGTCCGGGGACACGATCGTGTCGTGGCTAATCACATCAGTTGGTTTACGTCGCAGCTCCTGCCTGATTCCTAATGATGGGGGGTGGGGGAGGCGGCGCAGAGGGCATCCGTTGTGCCATCAGCGGCGCCCGGGGACACGATCGTGTCGTGGATAATCACATCAGTTGGTTTACGTCGCAGCTCCTGCCTGATTCCTAATGATGGGGGGGTGGGGGAGGCGGCGCAGAGGGCATCCGTTGTGTCATCAGCGGCGCCCGGGGACACGATCGTGTCGTGGATAATCACATCAGTCGGTTTACGTCGCAGCTCCTGCCTGATTCCTAATGATGGGGGGGGGGGGAGGCGGCGCAGAGGGCATCCGTTGTGCCATCAGCGGCGCCCGGGGACACGATCGTGTCGTGGCTAATCACATCAGTTGGTTTACGTCGCAGCTCCTGCCTGATTCCTAATGATGGGGGGTGGGGGAGGCGGCGCAGAGGGCATCCGTTGTGCCATCAGCGGCGCCCGGGGACACGATCGTGTCGTGGCTAATCACATCAGTTGGTTTACGTCGCAGCTCCTGCCTGATTCCTAATGATGGGGGTGGGGGAGGCGGCGCAGAGGGCATCCGTTGTGCCATCAGCGGCGCCCGGGGACACGATCGTGTCGTGGCTAATCACATCAGTCGGTTTACGTCGCAGCTCCTGCCTGATTCCTAATGATGGGGGGTGGGGGAGGCGGCGCAGAAGGCATCCGTTGTGCCATCAGCGGCGTCCGGGGACACGATCGTGTCGTGGCTAATCACATCAGTCGGTTTACGTCGCAGCTCCTGCCTGATTCCTAATGATGGGGGTGGGGAGGCGGCGCAGAGGGCATCCGTTGTGCCATCAGCGGCGCCCGGGGACACGATCGTGTCGTGGCTAATCACATCAGTTGGTTTACGTCGCAGCTCCTGCCTGATTCCTAATGATGGGGGGGGGGGAGGCGGCGCAGAGGGCATCCGTTGTGCCATCAGCGGCGTCCGGGGACACGATCGTGTCGTGGCTAATCACATCAGTCGGTTTACGTCGCAGCTCCTGCCTGATTCCTAATGATGGGGGGTGGGGGAGGCGGCGCAGAGGGCATCCGTTGTGCCATCAGCGGCGTCCGGGGACACGATCGTGTCGTGGCTAATCACATCAGTCGGTTTACGTCGCAGCTTCTGCCTGATTCCTAATGGTGCGGGGATGGCGACGCAGACGGCATCCTCGTGGCGTTCGGGCGTGCTGCAACGCTCCGACGACACTATGCGTCGAATGTCTCGACGTGCGGATGTGGTCCAGCATTGCCGCGCAGTTGGTGGCAATTCGTACCACGGTTGTGCTGGCTCCGCTTGCCTGCGGCCTCAGCTGCACTGCACTGACGAGGCGGTCGTGTCAGGTCTGTCCCGTGAGTGTTGTGTCGTTAGGTGTGACGGATCTGGCGGCGTGCTCTCCAGTCCCGCGAGCCTGCTGCGGCGTAGTGCGGTGGGTGAGCACGTGACCAGAAGCGACGGCCGTGCAGGCTCTGAACCAGATCTGAGCAGGCGCGGATCCAGCCTGGCTCGACTAACACGGACCATCGGCAGCTTCATATGATGTGAGAATTGCGCCAGTGATCGCCGGGCGGGGCGCTCACAGCCGCAACCTGTGAACGAAGCCGTCACACCGCCGCCCGAACAGTCCACCTGTATACCACGCCGTCACACCGCCGCCCGAACAATCTACCTGTATACCACGCCGGCACACCGCCGCCAGAACAATCTATCTGTATTCCTCTCAGTCACACCGCCGCACACTGTGATAACTCGAGGGGAAAACTGGCCATAAATCATTGCGGACAAAGTATGCTAGTTACAGGGACGATTTTGGTCTTAATCGAAAGAGCTTCAAATTTGGAACATATCGAGACGCTCTATTGTCCTAAAGATTGCTTAACCCAGGAATTTCAGAGGTCATACCTACTAAAGGGAAGGGAACATTCCCCTCCCCTCATTTTGCTTCCGCGCAATATCTCGGGAACTAATTGAGGTAGACAGCTCAAATTGTGCACACACCTACATGAGTATCTAGTATACCTTGTTTTAAAAGATCGACTTCCGGTCATGCATAGTGACATCATAATGACGTCATAAGCGAAGTCCATGGGCACTCATATATTGGATAATTATTAGTTAGCGTTTGCTATGCGAGCATTCTGCACTGTAAATGTGGCCTAATAATTGCTCCGCAGAATAGATCCAAGATCTCCTTGTCTTAAGTGGCTGAAATTATGCTAAAATACATCCCTAAGATATTACACACAGGTAAGATATGGGTCTCTGAAGGCACGTCGAGCCGTGTTCCCGTCGTTAGACGTACCTGAACCACCCGCACATGGCTGATCCACATGACCAAGTCTCTCCCAGAACTGCTGCTGTAATTCCTTCCTTCTTTCTTTCACACGCATCTTGTTTTCTTCGCCAGACACTGCCCGCACTTTGACCTCTAGGCGGTAAGAAATGTGGAGAAGACACTCAAAACATCGAATCCAGGCATGCATAATTGAGAGACCCGAGCTGGCATGCACCCTCGCGGACAGGTCGAGCCGCGGCAGCAGACAGGTCATTTATCTGATGAGGTGTGCACCCACAGATGGTGCATGTCATGCTGCTGCCGGTGTTGGTCAGAGTATTCGCCACCTTGCGGTAAATCATGGTGAGTTGAAGATTGTACGCCACTCTGAGACTGGTGCCGTCTGTTACGGCGACGTAGGTCGGCCTCAGTAGATGTATCTCGGATTTAACACTGTCTCGTTCTTTCCGGGAAGCCTCTGCTGTCTCGCGCTTGTACTGGATCCGCAACGGCTGGTATAAGCGGATTGAAGACGGCGTGGGTTGGTCTAGACGCAAGTGCCACCCACTGTTAGTTGCAAAGGCACCAGAGTGGTACAGAACAGATTTTGTTCTGTAGCTTCATCGCCGTCTCCCATCTGTTTGTATACAGCTTGCCCTGTGGCCTCGTCAAATTCCCATTTGACGTGAAGCACGGCCGAAGGTGCTGGATGACGTCGACTACTGGTCGGCAGGAGAAGCTGAGTCCGTACCGGCGACAGACGGCAGACATGCCACCAGCCGCTGCGTCGTATGATCCAGGAGAGCCTGTAAAGTCACCTCAGCTGACGTCTCGGTGAATTGCATGTTGCTGACTGCCGGATAGCACTCTACCTGGCCTCATGCACCTTTCCGTAGGCAGGCAGGCAGGATGTCTGTCTTCGCCGCATCATTCGTCACTCCGCGGACCATACGGTAGCCGTGCACAGACAAGTCAGCTGACACACACATTGCCAGCGCCCGGTCTCCTGACACGCGCTCGGGTTGGCTCACATTAGAGCTGAGAGCCCGGCGAATCTTGCTGGGCCGATTCGGTTATTCCCCCACCTGTCGCAGCACGAAAGCCGCGTCCTTCATGCCCTTAGCACAAGCACTTTGCCTAGCAGCCTCCACGAGCTACAGAAAACTGTGCTGTTGAGCAACTGTTGAGGACGCCCGACGCTAAGAACGGGCGCTGAGCTGATCGTAGATTCTACCTGGTCGCCCTCGCGCTCCCTCCACGGCCTCGTCATCAAGGCGGGTCTTGGCTTCATCATCACTCACGACGTGGTCACCACGCTTCAGGGACACGTAGAACACCTCGTCTCCCGAAAGGTAAGTCGCAAACTGACTTCTGAATTTACCCTGGGCTCGCTCACACTTAACCGACTTTCCTTTTAAGTTCTTGGTGATCAAATCGGTCGCCTTGTTCGTGTCCACAATGGACGACTCACTCGGGAGATATTCTTGAAGGATTTTCTCCATAACCAACTGCAAACTGTAAGTAAATACGTAAATGCTGTATTTACTGTAAGTAAATACAGCATAATAGTTTCTACATCCAAACGCTTTTGCACTGGTTAACAAGTCAACTAATTCCTCTTCGCTGACACGCACCTCCATGTTCACTGTGCGCAAAATCCAACCACACTGATCAGACCATTACAGGCAAGGACAGCTCCCCTGCCATGGGAAACCCTCTACGTGACCTATCTCGACTCAGTCGCCTCGTCAGTTTGGGGATATATTTTTTTGCACGGCGACCGCTGGATCAGGCTACCCGGTCAAAACACCCCGCCAACCGACGCGTCGCGGCGTCCGACTGGGGCTTCCCCGTGCCGGCCACCGCATCGCACCGCGACCTGCCGGCATACAATTGATCACTACGGGTGCTAGAGCAGATAGGTGCAGCTGAAACTTACGGTACATATAGTCAAAGGATCGCTGATTTCATTGGGATTGGTCTCTGGTTGTGCGCTGTTGTGCGTTTTTTAAACCTTAATCGAACTTTGAGGTAATAACAATTTAACGACTGCTGTAATGACTTATTTTTTAATAAAACATATAATATTTTGTATCGTTCTATGCCTTTTTGAATTGCTTAACGAATTGAGAATGTTCTCAGCTACCATTTCATACCTCACTTGTCCATATTTTTAGAATGCATCTTACCTTTATCAGTCGTCAAACGCCGACAACATTTGTGGACGCGTGCATTGTTTTTTTCCACACGTAATGTTGTCCATGTTCATTGACTTGTTGCTATATCAAATTTTGTGAAACTTGTCATAAAACTGTGACCTGGTGTGCGTTAAGCATTCGCTGATGCCATGGGGCCACGAATATGGCATGACACATTGGTCGATAATGCATTTTTGGCCGGTTTTTTCCTCGAGTTATCGCACTGTGCGCCGCCCGAACAATCCACCTGTATACCACGCCGTCACACCGCTCTGAACAGTCCACCTGTATACCACGCCGTCATACCACTCTGAACAGTCCACCTGTATACCACGCCTTCACACCACTCTGAACAGTCCACCTGTATACCACGCCGTCACACCACTCTGAACAGTCCACCTGTATACCACGCCGTCACACCGCTCTGAACAGTCCACCTGTATACCACGCCGTCACACCACTCTGAACAGTCCACCTGTATACCACGCCGTCACACCGCCGCCCAACAATGAGTGCATGATTTGCGCACCTCGCCGTGCCACCGCAGTCGAGGGCGACTCGCCCGACGTTGGATCCAGCCGGAGATGACCAAGTCCAGGACTGAGAATTGCAACTCTCGCTATAAATTCACGCCTACGGTTTGCTGCTGACAGAGTAATTTCTGTTTTACTTTTCCCTCAAGCAATTTGAAGAACTCAAACTAGTTGTCGGATGCATCAGCAAAACATTCAGATGAAGGCGAGCTCCCGACCGGGCTTGGCGGCGGTATGCGATGGCGTGGACTCGTCGTGACCCGTCGGAGGGAAATCGCAGCGTTTTATGCCGGGAACGTGTCAGCTCGGGTGCTTGGAGCGGCGGTCAGGAGGCCATCAGCTGGGGAATGTGTCGCGGTGTTGCGGCTCAGCGGCGGGTGCGGCGCCGGCCGGCGTAACGCTAGCCATGTGTGTCGTGTGGCTATCGGCTGGCTGCTGAGCGGTGGCTGACGCATGGGCTCGGGGTTGGCGGTGACGGCTGTGCGCGCAACATCGGTAAAGTGTGGGTAGTGTTGTGTGCTGATTGAGGAACGGTTCACGGGGTTGCTGGTTGGTGCGAACCAATGTCGGTTCGGTGTTGGCATTGTGTTGGTACACCTGGCTCCTGGAGCGAGCCCTGGGCACCTGGACAGAGGTGGACCCAGGATATATTGTTTTATCGGAGGGGGCACTCGTCTGGAAAGACACCGTTTC
This sequence comes from Ashinkailepas kermadecensis, assembly GCA_034440615.1. Taxonomy (NCBI): domain Eukaryota; kingdom Metazoa; phylum Arthropoda; class Thecostraca; family Neolepadidae; genus Ashinkailepas; species Ashinkailepas kermadecensis. The sequence continues at coordinate 40,476 of JAOTOM010001465.1, read as the reverse complement.
CTTGGAAGAGTGCCACTGGTTGATGCATTTTTCAAGGGGATGGGTGCACTCGAGTGTCACTTTAGGGGTGCCTTCAGCTGATGAACATTAAAGCGTGGGGCGTACTCGAGCATCCCTGGAGGGACGTCTTTTCGAGTCAGAGGGGCGCTGCCCGTCCATTGGGGGGGGCACACATGCCATGTGCCCCATTTAAACCGCCCATGCTTCAGGATGGTCCTAATATGGCATGGTGATTGCATGCGGTCACGCCTTTCTGTGACTGTACGGTCAAGCCTCAACCCGTGTCTTTAATGTTAGGTTGCCGAACTCTTGTAAGCCACGGACTGGAGCAGCTCAGGCCAGGGCTTGGGCTGTCTTGTTGCCGGCTCAGAAGCTGAGCGTGTGACGGCGCGGTGTTTTCCCAGCACGAATCGATGGACGTTGTGGCATCGTTTGTTGCGTTGTGCGGGTATTTGCTCACGACCGACCTCCGGACAGCGACCTTATCAAATGTTGCAGCGGTGGAGCTCGTTTGTCACGCTTACCGGAGCCATCCCGGGCGGCAAGAGCTGCTTTTAAGCAGCCGAGCCGAGCCTTCGGCGCCGAGTCTGACCTTCGGCAGCCGAGTCTGACCTTCGGCAGCCGAGTCGGGCCTTCGGCAGTCGAGCCGGGCCTTCGACAGTTGAGCCGGGCCTTGTGTAGCCGTGTCGGGCCTTCGGAAATCGAGCCGGACCTTCGACAGCTGAGACGGGTCTTCGGCGGCCGGGCCCGGCCTTCGGCACTGAGCCGGGCCTTCGGCAGCCGAGCCGGGCCTTGCTCGGCTGCGTCGGGCCTTGTGCAGCCGCGTCGGGCCTTCGGCAATCGAGCCGGACCTTCGACAGCTGAGACGGGCCTTCGGCGGCCGGGACCGGCCTTCGGCACTGAGCCGGGCCTTCGGCAGCCGAGCCGGGCCTTGCTCGGCTGCGTCGGGCCTTGTGCAGCCGCGTCGGGCCTTCGGCAATCGAGCCGGACCTTCGACAGCTGAGACGGGCCTTCGGCGGCCGGGACCGGCCTTCGGCACTGAGCCGGGCCTTCGGCAGCCAACCGGGCCTCCGGCAGCCGAGTCGGGCTCAAGTCGTCAGTGTCTGACGGCGGCAGCGCAATCCCGACGGCTCTCGGCTCGATTTCCGTCCAGATGGAATGGCAACGAGACAGAGCGCCGCCGCCCGAAGACCCGCCGCCGGAAATGGGCCGCCACAATGACCCGCCCGCCACAATGGCCAGCGAGCCAGTCGCTGAAACTATCCCCGGGGAGGCCTGCGCGCCGCTGGCAACAGGACATGACAGGTCCGTAACTCAGGCACGGCATGGCGGTTTTACGGCAATGGCAGGTCCGTAACTCTGGTTTCGTCTCAGCTTTTGGCTGGACGTGTAGTCTTAAATAAAACGAGGAATGTACCGTGATGGATCGGTCACGTGGAGGCCTAGCAATATTAACTAGGCACTGGTAACACATCACGAGCGGTGAATCTGCCGGTCGCTGTGGGGTACGTTTGTTGTTGCAATCACGTCTGATAAACCCGGTTTGTTGACGTTGCTATACCGCAATTTATGTGACACCTGGAGTCAAATTGAAGCCTGCATTACCGTCCATAGTCGTATTACCTCTCACTTTAAATCATGCCGTATTTTATCGTTACTTAGTCATAACGCCACACGCAATCAAGCGGTTTGTTGCAAATCCTTATCACTGTATGATTATTTGGGATTGCTCGGCATGTAAGCGCTTGCCTCAAGTCCAGACAATGTGTGATCATGAGCAGTGTGCACAGTGTGTCGCGGTTGGTTAATCCGCCGGCACGTGCGCATAGAGGTCCCTCGGCAGTCGTGAGCGAAGTGCGCAGATTTATTATAGCCAACTGTTTGGTGTCACAGCTGCTCTGAATATAGTGCCAATTTGGAAGTCGTCGAGAGCTTGCATCCAGTTTATGATTTTGGCATATACATATGTGTGCCTGTCGGCGCTAGACTTAATACGTTGACGTGCAGCCGACCAGTTTATGGTTGATGTGCAGCCCACCAGTCATTTCTTCGTTTCATAGCTGCCAAAATCCCTTCGGCGACACAATATGCGTGCTTTATGGCAAGGCACCCACGGCTACCGAAATAACGACCACTCTTGCGTACCGTTACCATTGTTACCTTTATGGCAATGTGCCCACGACCACCGAAATATCGACCAACTCCCGCCTGCCGTTACATTTGTTGAAGGGTGTGCCAAACACTGCATCCAGATCCTGCCAGGCACTGCGTCCTGATCCTGCTAGGCACTGCGTCCTGATCCTGCCAGGCACTGCATCCAGATCCGGCCAGGCACTGCGTCCTGATCCTGCTAGGCACTGCGTCCTGATCCTGCCAGAAATTGCATCCTGATCCTGCTAGGCACTGCGTCCTGATCTTGCTAGGCACTGCGTTCAAATCCTGTCTGGCACGGCGTCCAGGTACATTTTCATGTGAACATCAGATACCAATGACTTTTTTTCTTCAAATTGTATCATGCAGGATGTAGATAGAACTGCAAATTTTACACACAAGCTCAAACTGCCAAATACATTTGCAGGGATTAGTAGTAATCCGAAAGGACTAAAACTGGCATACAAGCGAAGGGGTTCATCTCATATCCATCTCATATGTACAGGACACATAGGACATCGCCAGATCTTCGAAGATGGAAGTAAAATGGGACACCTGTCGCTCAAGATATAGGTATTTGTCTCGTTGGGTGCCATGTTGGACTTTCACTGCAGAATTTGGATGCGCTGGTGCCAAGAATGGACGAATTTCAAGTTTCAACAATCTTTTCCATTCAACTCTCCTTCAGTTTTCTGGTTCTTTCAGATAGCAGTTTCTTGGGTGGTAATATGCCAGTTTAGTATTCCTATAATCTGGTAGTTTGCAGTGGAAATACTATTTTAAGAAGGTTTAGGATGTTATTAGTCAGCATGTTGTTAAAATGGTCAACCGAATTTAATGCTATGCCTGTGATGTTACTGAATACCTCATGCCGATATCTAGGTACATGTCGAGGAGTTCATGCGTTCGGCACTTGAAGCCCTTCCGACATTCAGTAAACTTCAACTAATACTTGCCATTACATTGTACGGTGTGAGCAAGGACAGCAACTCTATTTGAGTATTCTTGAATAGTTTTGGAATGAGCAGCTGAGGTTTTAGGCTGATTGCGAACCGTTGGGTCCCCGATGGAAAACACGTCTTCCTTTCGCATGGTCGCCGTCTTGTCCCAGCCGGACCCGGCCAGCCAACAGAGGGACCAAGCGACACGTGCTGGCACAACTGGCGGAAACACTTCACATGCAGCACCGAGCTCGACGGGCCCTGATCGATGTGCCATGGACGACTGCAGTCCGTACCTCTGCACTGCCACTGGAGCACTTTGAGCAGCGACTGCGTAGTTGAGCCGGCAGCTGTGGCTGTGGCCCGAGCGTGACTGTACGCCCCGGGGCGTGGATGCCGCGCTGTCAGCTGCCGCGACTGTCGCCGTCCCGGGACGTGGATGCCGCGCTGTCAGCTGCCGCGACTGTCGCCGTCCCGGGACGTGGATGCCGCGCTGTCAGCTGCCGCGACTGTCGCCGTCCCGGGGCGTGGATGCCGCTCTGTCAGCTGCCGCGACTGTCGCCGTCCCGGGACGTGGGTGCCGCGCTGTCAGCTGCCGCGACTGTCGCCGTCCCGGGACGTGGATGCCGCGCTGTCAGCTGCCGCGACTGTCGCCGTCCCGGGACGTGGATGCCGCGCTGTCAGCTGCCGCGACTGTCGCCGTCCCGGGGCGTGGATGCCGCGCTGTCAGCTGCCGCGACTGTCGCCGTCCCGGGACGTGGATGCCGCGCTGTCAGCTGCCGCGACTGTCGCCGTCCCGGAGCTGGCACGCCCACGGCTGGCGCCACCACTGCCCGCTATTTGAGCTGAGTGTGCTCGTCTGTCGGCGGCACACTTCTGCGCCGTGTAAACCCCTGTCTTCGCCTGGCATCCAGAGGGTGGCTGACCGGCCATGACCCTGTTCGCTTATATCGGGAATCACTGGGTATCACTGAGAATCACTGGTGCCGGTGACCTCACCATTTCTCAACCGTGACGTCATCCAAAGGTTGAGTCATGAGATATTGGAGCATGTTATTTTTTTAGAAGTCCATTTTATAACTTCCATCCAACCTATAGCCACAATGGTCGTGGTCTCACGAAATGGCCCGCACAAGTGCGATGTGGAATGTAAAAATAGGGAGCGATGGCGCATCCCTGTGCGACGGAACCCGTGACTTCAGCATGCCTCACCTGTGATTCATCGTCTGGTGTGTCGAGTCGCAGGTCGAGTTGACGCCAATGGGTCCGAGCTGTCGCTGCTTTTTCCATACTGAGCTGCTTTGTCCATGCTGAGCTGATTTTGTTTTTCTGCTTTTGTCGCACTGATTGCGAAGAAGGACCAGCAGCAAGGAGCAAATGAAATCCACCCTCTCCTTAGGCTCCTGGTTACGTTTTACATGTGGATGTATATGTGCATGGACGTCAAATTGTGCTTTGGACCATTGAGAATGATTTGTACCTTACTATGCACAATGTTAACGGTGTAAAATACAAATAGGGTTCGAAATGATCTGATCAATTTTGCATACCCCATTTCTTGCCTCCTGCCTTCGCCATTGGGACTTTTTACGTTTTGATATTCGGACAGTGCAGATTTAACCAGTGGAATTCGCTTCAGCTAGTCATTTTTTAATTCGGTCCAATAGACCCAAGATCTTAGAAATGTGGTGGCAGAATCAGCCTCCATACATATTTAGATCAGAAACAGCTGTACCGTAATAAGATTATTCTTCCTCAGGATCTGCTTTGCCAAGTTTTAAAGCTGGACATCTTGAATTTTCCAGATAAAGAATAGCACGCTCTTCCGTCAAAAATAAAGAAGCGTGTACTTTCAGAAGCAATACCTTCTTCAGGAACGAGGTGCTTTGTGAAACTACGACTTTAAGTAAGGTGGCGTCGAAGCAAAGCAAATAATATGAGATTCAGCGCCAAACAAGTATCCTAACCGGGACCGAGGAAGCCGGATTGAACTGAGCGGCCCGCATTGAACTTGACGAAGCCTGTGAAACGTAACCGAGTGCGCTTAAGAACACGAACGAGCGAACGAACGGGACAAACTAACTCGACCATTCCGGCTCAGTTCGGACCGATTGCGATCGCTGCTGTTATTTATATAGCTGTATACATGGATGATGCAGATAATCCCGTTTCCCTTCCCTTAGTCCTGTCTAGATTCTATAGCTTCATGCTTTCCACAGTAATTCTGCCGTCCTTGTCGCTTTCCTCCACCAAGGTGTGACTTACCGCGGAGGGTGCCTGTCGTTGCTACTCACCGGATGCTACCATCTAGCGTCAGCAGTGCCACGGACTTGGGATAGGGGAGGGGAACATGACCATTTTGAGTAAATTGTTTACATGCAACACCGATAAGCGTAATGCTAAGTTTCGCGACGTTTTTGGGATGACAATTTCCCCACCACCCTCTTGACTTCCCTCGGTGTGTGCCTGCACGGTATGTGTGCTCGGTGTGTGCTCAGTGTATGTGTGCCTGCACGGTAATAGCCACAGCGTTTTTGGCATGTGGATGGCTCCATGACTGTCTTCACTATGGTCTTGTTTGCTACTTTGTTGATGAACACGTTTACTGATGCTCCGAAGTGCCGATGCCTGGCTCAGTTGTCGATCAATATTGGTGTCACATGTTGGTGCTACATGACCTGGAGTCGATCCAGCTTCGAGCTCGCGTGCGGTAATGGCGCCTGTCTGCTGGGCGGCGACTTCCGGCTCCAGTCAGTTGAAAGGAGGCACTTTTCACACGCGCACGCTGCTCTACTATGCTGGTGGTGTCCAAGTTACCACCTGTCGGTGGTGTGGCGGGGAAGATTGAAGGGTGTCGCGTCAATCCAAATAATCAATCAATCAGTGAAAGTGTTTCGCCATCGTGCGACCATGATAGCCAGACCTCGGCGGTCCACTCTGACGCCACGTTAGCAGGCTGGATTACCAGACATCGACGGTCTACTTTAACGTCGCGTTATCAGGTTGGATAGCCAGACCTCGGCGGTCCACTCTGACGCCACGTTAGCGGGCCGGATAGCCAGACCTTGGCGGTCCACTCTGCCGTCGCGTTATCAGGCTGGATAGCCAGACCTCGGCGGTCTACTCTGCCGTCGCGTTAGCATGCTGGATAGACCTCGGCGGTCCACTCTGACGTCGCGTTAGCAGGCTGGATAGACCTCGGCGGTCCAATCTGACGTCGCGTTAGCAGGCTGAATTGCCATACCTCTGTGGTCCACTCTGCCGTCGCGTTAGCAGGCTGGATGGCCAGACTTCGGCGGTCGACTCATACTGAATGTATTCAACTTCAGCGCCCCTGGTTCGCGGTGCGTAATGATGGGATTGTTCAGCCGTCCGACACCGTGTGTGCGTGACTCGAGCCGCCCTGTTTGGAAGCGTACGGACGGAAAGCCACGCCATTGGCCGGCAGCCGTGCTCTGGCGCGCACCAAAGTGCGGTGTCATCGGTGTTGGATGACTCTATGGCGGCGTTATTTTCGATTTCGCCCGCCGGCCGACCGTCGATGTTGGATTTCGATGGCGGCCGCTGTGATGAATTCGGCGCGATATTGCACGGCCGGCCAGGCCTGGCGACATCGACCGGTTGCCCTGTGGTCGGCACGTTCTGTGGGCCCACGGCTGGTGCGACACCTCAACAGACGGCTGACCCACTCACCAACTAGGTCCGTGTCAGATGGACAGGCGTTGTATCGCCGGCAAAAATCGGTTTCTCCCAAATCTCAATTAAATGAATTAGCCATATGGGCTGCATGACCACTGCAGTCGATGCGCCCCTACCCCCCCCAATTAGCCATATGGGAAGTGCACGTGATCCCCCTGCAGCTATTCCCAATTGAAGATGGATTTCATGTGAGACATTCCGTCAACGAGTTTCGGCCAAGGAAGATCCCCCTACGCACCGTCTATAAATCAAGTTGTTGGCAACGACCTTAATGACAATGCGTCATAAATAATAGACGTTGTTTTCTCATTGGTAACCTCGCTATCTGACAGATTGTGTAATTGACATGTTATTGTTGAAATGTTGCACTCAGACAAATTCTGATCGGAAATTGTCGGTTATTGTTGTTCTTGTCATGCCAAATAACCGTCGGCCTGTCTTCTAGAGGTAAATTATGGACAGACTGGGACAGTAACGGTGCATAGTGACGTCATACGTCGTGACGATTAATAGCCCAGTGTCTTAGCTAAGCAATGCAATAATGGAGCTGAGCAAGGCATCTGAGCTATGCAAATACGCATTTTGTTGGGAGAATGACAACGCTAATGGACGCTTAACGTCCACAGTGGCGTTAAGTCCACGTCTAGGCTACCCATCTGCGCCCGTTTGCACCCAGCAGCTTTTTTCTCGTCAATTATAAATTAACCACAATTCATTTTCTTTTCGCAATGAGCTGTAGTAGTTTGTAATGTTTTGCGTACCTAAAGAACAATAATGATTCCGTGCCATCGGTCCATGGCACCATCCTATAGAAAACTGGTCTGTGACCAGTGGCATCGCCAGCGCCAATGCGAATGTCCATATGTTCCGAGAATGCCCGCTCACTTTCTCCCCCACTCATCTTGGGAAGATCACAAATACGCCGAGGATAGTGAAGGATTGCGTGTCAGGGCCGCTCGACCAGATAATTAATGCATAGGCTGATGTGCTTAAAGTCGCGCATAGTTTGTGTATTCACCAGAGATTCTCTAGCCTACCTCTCCTAGGTGGTCCGTCCGAAATGCTGCAGGCTATAACTTGCAAACCGCAAACCTTATCGAGAGAACGTTTGCACAGCTGGTTTCATTGCACTAGATAACGTCGCAGTGCATTTTAATTAAATCAAAAGCGTGACGCCAGATAATGAACCTCCTGCCTTGATTGATCGCTGAAAAATGTGGCTTTTCGTTCGCATCGCGTTCTCAAATGCCAATTTACTGGAATCCTAGTACATGAGCCTAACTGAGCCAACTCTCCTGCCATGTGTGCGGCGCATTTGAAACATACTGATGAAATGTCATCGTGGCATACACGACGCATGCATAATTCGGCTCATTGACAAGTGACCTGGCTCCTGTTATGGCAGCAGTGCGTGCCAACTATGTGCCGGTGCCTTGGCGTGTTGGTTATTTCAGTTCTAGAGCTCATCGACCAGGCTGGATCATTTAGCATCCGGTGTGTCAACATCAAAGCTTTGTGTGAGCTTATCAATGGGTTCATTCTGATATCTGGCAGCTGGGAGGTTGCACACGGTTGCCTTCGCCTGCCCCCTAATGGACATCTGATATCTGGCAGCTGGGAGGTTGCACACGGTTGCCTTCGCCTGCCCCCTGATGGACATCTGATATCTGGCAGCTGGGAGGTTGCACACGGTTTCCTTCGTCTGGCACCTGCCCGGTACATCTGATGGACATCTCCTGGCTTCTAATCTAAGGGGCGGCTTCTAATCTAGCTCGCTAACTCCAACCGTTGCGAAGTCAAGAGGGCAGGCCAAGTCAAAGTTGAGAGGCCGATCACGCGTGCGGGTGGTGTTATTGGGTGTAGGCGGGCGGTGTTATTGGGTGTAGGCGGGCGGTCTGGCGGTGTTGTTGGGTGTAGGCGGGCGGTCGGGTGGTGTTATTGGGTGCAGGCGGGCGGTGTTATTGGGTGTAGGCGGGCGGTCTGGCGGTGTTGTTGGGTGTAGGCGGGCGGTCGGGTGGTGTTATTGGGTGTAGGTGGGCGGTGTTATTGGGTGTAGGCGGGCGGTCGGGTGTAGGTGGGCGGTCTGGCGGTGTAGTTGGGTGTAGGCGATCGGTCGGGTGGTGTTATTTGGTGTAGGCGGGCGGTCGGGTGGTGTTATTGGGTGTAGGTGGGCGGTGTTATTGGGTGTAGGCGGGCGGTCTCGCGATGTTGTTGGGGGGTAGGCGGGTGGTCGGGCGGTGTTGTTGGGTGTAGGTGGGCGGTGTTATTGGGTGTAGGTGGGCGGTGTTATTGGGTGTAGGAGGGCGGTCGGGTGGTGTTATTGGGTGTAGGTGGGCGGTGTTATTGGGTGTAGGCGGGCGGTCTGGCGGTGTTGTTGGGGGTAGGCGGGTGGTCTGGCGGTGTTGTTGGGTGTAGGCGGGCGGTCGGACGATGTTGTTGGGGTAGGCGGGCGGTCGAGCGGTGTTATTGGTGGAAGGCGGGCGGTCGGGTGGTGTTATTGGGTGTAGGCGGGCGGTCGAGCTGTGTTATTGGGTGTAGGCGGGCGGTCTGGCGGTGTTGTTGGGTGTAGGCGGGTGGTCGGGCGGTGTTGTTGGGGGTAGGCGGGCGGTCTGGCGGTGTTGTTGGGGTAGGCGGGCGGTCGAGCGGTGTTATTGGTGGAAGGCGGGCGGTCGGGTGGTGTTATTGGGTGTAGGCGGGCGGAAGGGTGGTGTTATTGGTGGTAGGCGGGCGGTCGAGCGGTGTTATTGGGTGTAGGCGGGCGGTCTGGCGGTGTTGTTGGGGTTGGCGAGTGGTCGGGCCATGTTATTGGGTGTAGGCGGGCGGTCTGGCGGTGTTGTTGGGTGTAGGCGGGCGGTCGGACGATGTTGTTGGGGTAGGCGGGCGGTCGAGCGGTGTTATTGGTGGTAGGCGGGCGGTCGGGTGGTGTTATTGGGTGTAGGCGGGCGGTCGGGTGGTGTTATTGGGTGTAGGCGGCGGTCGAGCGGTGTTGTTGAGAATGGGCAGACGGACGGGCGGTTTTGTTGGGGGTAGGCTGGTGGTCGGGCGGTGTTGTTGGAGGTAGGCCGGCGGTCGGGCGGCGTTATTGGGGGTAGGCCGGCGGTCGGGCGGTGTTGTTGGGGGTAGGCTGGTGGGGGTGTTGTTGGGGAGGCCGGCGGTCGGCGGTGTTGTTGGGGGTAGGCTGGTGGTCGGGCGGTGTTGGGGGCGGCGTTATTGTGGGGGGTAGGCTGGCGGTCGGGCGGTGTTGTTGGAGGTGGGCCGGCGGTCGGGCGGCGTTATTGGGGGTAGGCCGGCGGTCGGGCGGTGTTGTTGGGGGTAGGCCGGCGGTCGGGCGGTGTTGTTGGAGGTGGGCTATTGGGGGGCCGGTCGGGCGGTGTTGTTGGGTGTAGGCGGGCGGTCGGGCGGTGTTGTTGGGGTTAGGCGGGCGGTCGGACGGCCGCTGCACGGTGTGTGACCGGACATGTGCCAGTTAAATAGCCACCGCATCGGCTACCTACGGCCGTCAGATGCACTGGATGCTTGTGTGGTCGTGATAGTTCAGTGGCTGTACCGTCTGGCTGCTGATCGCCGTGTCTTGAGTTCGAACCTTTCCAACTGCCTGGTTTTCGAGCCCTCTCGCTGCTAATCGGCGTGAGAGATCGTCAACACCACATGGTGGAGTTGTCGAATTCGTTTAAAGATAACCTGATGTGGTTTTGCGGTCTATGTGTATCAGCTATTGGATACACGGCTGTAATTGCCTAAGATTGGCGAAGTCCAACTTCATTATCATCGTATCGTATTGGTGGCTCATGCTGTATTTTCGCCAGCTTACTTGCGCCGGAGCACATGTCAGGCTATCATGCAGCCGAGCCTAGTGATGCAAGCCACCGCTGCGGCTTTGTCACTCAGTTTGCGCTGGTTGTCCTTGGTTGATCTAACCTAGGCCACTCGTCTTTCCTTGTACAAAATATGCCCGTTCATAATTTCGTTCGGATCGGCGAATGCAATTCGAGATAAGAGATGGCATCAAACATTTATACATTTTCGAAATGAATCTAGGCTGAACTAAATTACGGCCTTATAAAAGTCACTGTGTGTTTATATGGGCCAATTCAAGTTTCGGACAAAGATTCCTTAGGATGAACTGAACAGCTATCAAGAAAAAAATAAACAAAGCATGATCACGCAATTATCAGAGATCTACCGGTCTGCCATTGCGCTGTTTGGAATATTGTGTACTTGACCTAGATTGGCTGCGAAGCACCTTAATCCCGAATAACCAACCAAATATACATACTGTTTCTTCTATGCGTAATCTGAATACACTATCAATACTGCATAGCAGGGGAAGTTTTCAAATGTTGAGTATGCACATATACATGGCGCAGTTTTGCGCAGTGAACTTTCGCTGTGAAGGCAAGACAGGGGACTGATTTGCTGCATTGCAAGCATTTGATGCAATCTAGTGATGCACGGCATCTGCGACCGAAAGTGACACGCTATCCATCACCGCGCGCATTAATTGCTCTATTTGAAGCCATTTAATCGAAGCCAAGGACAATTTACCGATCGGCGAACTGACACATGTTTCTTCTCTGCACAACTTCGAAGGGAAGCAGAATCTGCTGTAAGTGTCGGCGAGTTCGTCATGTTTTTGTTTTTTGTTTTTGTAGCTTCCGTGCATGATGAAACTTCCTCTGACATTGGTGCTGAAGGGCTTCCTCTGACTACATACTGCACAACTTGCATACAGACGATGATGAAGCCACGGTGGACGATTGGTGCATGACTTGTCTGAGCAACGCTCTCACTGACATTCCACATCTGTCTGATGTCCCAGACCACTCTGACATTTCTGTCCCGCCCGGTGATGGTCCTGACGCCCCTGATGTCCATGATACGCCTTATGATTCCCTGACCCGCCCGACGATGTCCCTGACACACGTGATGATGTCCGTGATCCGTTTGATATTCCAGGCTCTCATAACGCCCCACGCTGCTCCGATGCTCGAATAAATCATTGATAGTCTTGTTTGCGCTGCACATACACTACGCATCGTATAAAGAGATGGTTGAAGTAGACTCATCTTTATGATGCAGGGTTTCAAATTCAGGCATGCATATCTATATATGAAGTCCAACCCAAGGCCGAAGGTTTTGTGGTTGTGTTTGTGGTAATTGCGCCTTACATCCTACTTAATGTGGAGCATCAGGTGCCATGTCACATGTCATGGTTATCTCCGGCACCAGGCCAGGTCGATCCAGGTCAGACCACAGTAAATGTGGATTATTGTTTTATGACTCAGCTAAATGGCAATTTTCGTGGTTTGGTCGCAAATGCGATCAGCTGTTACGACGCTCCTGTTTTTGTGGTATATTCCATCCATTAGCAGATAAACAGGAGTGCTCTTCATTCCCAATGTGACTGCGCTACGTCAATGTTTATTTTCGGTACAGACAGCTGGGGTGCACATGTAGGTATGAAGTTACACCACACTCCGCTCCCTTTTTATTTTACTTTTCATTACAAGTGAGACCAGCCACCAGATTTAGTAGAAAGAGCATCCCGAGTCCCACACCGGCAGATCTTGTTTGACCCAAAATGACAGATTCGGTCGTAAAGCAGCGCTTAGCCATGGCTTGTCCAGCCGCAGTCGTCCTCCACTGGTCCCGGGCACACCGCTGAACTCTGGTGATTACATCCGGCGCGGACGGACACTGAGACGGAGACGGCCTGTCCGGCCGGCAGCCACTTGCTAATCACTGTGCAAGGTCGCAGTGAGTGCCGGATTTGTGTCGCGCCCACGGGCCGTGCGCAGCCGGCGCGCACCGTCTGAGCGATGTGGGCCGTCACGTGCTGTGAGGAGGATGGCTCGTCACGTGCCGTGTTGTCAGGCATCAGGGGCAGCCGACTGACGACTGAATGGCTCGCTGCACTGGCCACGCGCTGTCGGCGAGCCGGTGTGGCAGCGGCATGCCACGAATGTCATGCCAGATTCAAACCGACAGGTCACCGGTGGACAGCGACCGGTGAAAATGCTGGCATGCGACCGTCTTGGAGGTCGTCAGCCAAAGCGTGAAGATGCCGACTAGAGGTGGTAACTACCTCAAATTTTCGGACCGAAGTGCAGGCCCGGCCGGTATTATGTGCAAATTCCGGTTGGAGCCCTGTCAGTATACCCCCCTCCCCCGGTCGAAGCCCGGTCAAATACAGGTTCTGTTACCAGTGTTCTTATTCATTTCATCAGACCATACCATTGATATTTTCTCGGCCGTTGAAATCAGCTATGTATACAATGCATATATTCCATGAAGATAGTTCGTTTACTCCCAGGACAAAGTGAAAATGAGCCTTCGTCTATAATGTTTTTTTGTACTACCAGGCATGCCTGGTAGTGCAAAAAAACATTATATAATCAACATGATGGCGAAGGAATAGCAGTTTGTAAAACAGATCTGTTGAAGCCCATCTTCCTCAACGTAAGGGGACAGTATAATCTTGACGACTAAGCTTTTATTTATTCTCGTTTCTATAACCTGTAAATGATGCTGCACATCATATTTTCTTGGATGACTGCAATGCAATGAATCATCTTGTATTCTCATAATACCTTAATTTTTAAAACGCATAGCTTGAAACGCGCCATCCTGAACCTTTGGGACAATAAGATCGACAACCAAGCTTTATTTAGATTTTCTTTGGCCCGATAGATGTTGCGCCACACGTCTTATTTCGTACAACTGCCAGATTCAGAATTTATAACTATAATATTCTTCAGTCTCCCTCCTAAATCTAGCTCTCTTTAATAAACAATATTAAATGGTGGAATGGCCTTCTATTTCTTCTGTGTGCCACTTTTGTATTGAAACTGCATTCCTTACTTAAAATATTAATCAAATATTCGGTGAGGACTGTCAGCTATCTGACATGCATAATAAGCACCTCTGTCATTAATAAAGACAATTAACAGTAAGATATCTGGCAATAATCAGATATGGACGAATTATGAGCGCAGAATGACCGAAGCAGTCGGTTTTCCCTAAAGCACCATAAAGTCATAAAAGTCATAAAGTATTAAGGATTAATAAGAGCCACAGGGGCCCATCTGGGTTAAGCCTATCTAGAAAAGGGACTAGGAATGTACATACTCCCACCCCAATCAATCCCCTATCCCAAGTTCCTAGGAAGCTATATATCCCAGCCTATCTAGCACCACTCACTTGCTACCGCATAACACCCTCAACAATCACAAGCTCCTCCCATCACACCCATCGTGCCACCATAGACAATCTCATCAGCATCACATCCCGAAGGAAGGTGCCGAATCCACTGCTAGGCACACCCCACACAAATTCATAAAGCGTTCAGACGTAATAAGAGACTCACTTGCTATTGCATAATACACTCCACAATTACAAACTCCTCCCATCATACCCATTGTGCTACCATAGACAATCTCATCAGCATCACATCCCGAAGGAAGGTGCCGAATCCACTGCTAGGCACACCCCACACAAATTCATAAAGCGTTCAGACGTAATAAGAGACTCACTTGCTATTGCATAATACACTCCACAATTACAAACTCCTCCCATCATACCCATTGTGCTACCATAGACAATCTCATCAGCATCACATCCCGAAGGAAGGTGCTGAATCCACTGCTAGGTACACCCTATATAAAGTTATAAAGCGTTTAGACTTAATAAGAGACTCACTTGCTATTGCATAACACACTCAACAATTACAAACTCCTCTCAACTCCCAACTCCTCCCTGTCGATCAACCCTCCCTGGAATACAGAAAAACAAGCCCCCTATTCTCATAATGATTGTCTATGCCGTTTTTAAAGATGTTCAGTGTGTTGCTACTGACAATGGTTCCTGGCAACTGGTTCCAGTGTTCTACTACCCTGTTGGTGAAGAAAGACTTGCTGTGTCCTGCTGTGATTAACTTTAATTTTGAATTGATGACCTCTAATTGCATCATTTCTGTTAAATTCAAACATTTCCCTGAGATATCCCTGTTCCTGACCATGAACAAATTTAAAAACCTCGATGAGATCTCCTCTCAGCCTTCTATATCTAAGTGAAAACTTATTCAATTTCTTCAATCTTTCCTCATATGCCAGGTTGCCTATACCATTAACCATTTTTGTTGCCCTCTTTTGTACTCTCTCTAAAAGCCAACAATCTTTCTCATAACTAGGGGACCAAGCTTGGACACAGTATTCCAAATGTGGCCTGACATATGCACAGTAAAGCTTCCTGATGACCTCCTCACTTTTGTATGACACATTCCTCTGTATTGCCCCAAGCATTCTTAGTGCCTTCTTCCTGGCTTCTTTGGTCTATTCTGATGCCCCCAATTTTGTGTTCAAAATAACACCTAAGTCCTTCTCCTGCTGAGTCACAGATAGTACTTGGCCACCCATCAAGTATGGAGCCTTCATATGCTGCCTACCTACATGCATGACTTTGCACTTATCAAAATTAAACTTCATTTGCCATTTTTCGGACCACTTCACTAGCTCGTCTAAGTCTTTCTGCAGCAAAACCTGCTCATTGTGTCCTGTTATTGCCCTAAAGATCTTCAAATCATCCGCAAATTTCAAAACCTTACTGCTTAGGCCACATTCAATGCTATTCACATATATAATGAACAATAGTGGCCCCAGTACCGACCCCTGGGGTACTCCACTAAGAACATTTTGCCATGATGACTTTGTACCATTTAGCATCACTCTCTGCTGTCTATCTGAAAGCCACAACTCTATCCATTTTAGGATGCTACCTGCAATACCATGGACCTGAAGCTGCATCATTAACCGTCTATGGGGTACCTTGTCAAAGGCCTTACTAAAGTCAAGATATGCTACATCAACCTGATTTCCCTGATCAAATTGTTCTGTAGCAAAATTCAAAAGTCCAAGAGATTTGTGAGACACGATCGCCCTTTTCTAAACCCATGTTGAGTATCTTGAATCAATCTGTTTCCTTCCAGAAAACTAACTATTCTATCCTTGATAATTGATTCGAGTACCTTGCAGACTAGGGATGTGAGGCTTACTGGCCTATAGTTTTGAATTTTCCCTCTTTCTCCTTCCTTGAAAATAGGAACTACATTTGCCCGTTTCCAATCGGTAGGAATTTCATTTTGTGAAACTGATCTACAAAATATTATACTAAGTGGAATTGCCACTTCCTTTTCAGCTTCCCGCAATACCCTAGCATAAATTCCATCAGGTCCTGCTGCCTTGTTTGGCTTTATTTTTCTGAATAATTGAAAACAATATCACTATCAATGAAATCAACATCGTGTATCTGATCACCTGTCATTGAACTGTGGTTCACGGTGGGCAGATTAGTCACACCCTCCACTGTAAACACTGATTTAAACTGCTTGCTCAGCTCTTCAACCATCTCACCATCCTCGCTCAATATAGTCCCATTTACTTCCAGTGGACCAATTGTGCTTGAAACTTTACTTAGCTTGTAGAAACTAAAGAACTTTTTACTGTCCCCATTACAGTTCCTAGCCAAATCCACTTCTTTTGCTCTTTTGCTGCTCTGATTTTCTGCTTCACAGCATCTCTATATTTTTTATACGACCTTAGATTTACGATATTTGAAGCTTCCTTAAATACTCTAAATGCATCTTTCTTAGCCTTAATTGCTGTCATCACATCTGGTCTAAGCCATGCTGGCTTTCCTACCCTTCTTTTCCAATTCACCAATTCACCATCACCACCAGAGCACAAGAATTGCGTCGCTCTCATCGACCAAGGTGGTTGAAAAGGTACAACACAGGTATAAGATACAGGGTAAACATACAATTTAGCATGGGTACCACAGAGGCATTATTCAGCTGGTAAAGGATGGCAAGTATACTTGTTATCCTTTTTATGCTGCTTTTATATGAGTTGAGTTGTCTATGTGTGAATAAATATATGCGGATATGCTCTCCATTCATTTGGATTTATAATGAACATTTTTATGGCACGCTACTTCCATCCTTGTAAAATTACCTTCCTGTAGCTCCATTTCATGACATCTCATACGTCTCACGGACGTGGAAACGTGCAAAGGATGCACTGTTGCACTGCTGTTGTCACATTTTTCATTTTCAGAATTGAGTGTTTGAAATCATTTGTTTTCTCTTTCTGTTTCTGTAAATTAGGATGACAATAGTTAAAGCTTCCCAATTCAAGTTGTAGTTCGTGGCATTATCGGAACCTATCTGCACAGCAGACTCAAAACTGGCATGTGTCGCCGGAACTATAGGGTGCAGCGTAAAACAAAGATAACCGTTCAAGATTGCCACTTAATTATCAGTCAATCCTGCTCAGTGGTAGCGAGCAGTAGACAACGAAGGTATTTTGCGCCTGTGTGTGGTTTGAATAACATTAATTTTGATTTGTGGTGCTGCTTCCAGCTGCTTTGCAATCAATTGTATTCATTCATGATTACTTAAGACATTATTCGTGCCAGTTAGCCTACAGTCGACAGTGTCTCGGGCAATTCTTAAAGTCGATAAGTATCGTCTTTAGACCAAAGTGGCACATACATCCATTGTAGGGCAGTCAACTTGAGGATGGAATATGCATTATAAAGATCATAATATGAAGTTTGAATGCTGAACAGTATTGCAGTTATTAATTCTGAATCTGATCATGCTGCAAATGCTGATACAGGCATTAACGTGTGGTGCATGATGCTGCAAATTATTCAAAGCGGAAGCAATGAATGCTGACTCATCATGATTTCACTTTGTTACTCCTTTTTTGTTTGTTTCTTTGTTTTGTGTGGTGTATGTGTGGATGGGAGGCAGTGCAGTATTAAACCGGTGTATAAAAAATTGGCCTGCTTCACAATTATGTTATCAGTTCAGGATACTTACTGGTACAAAACTTACCAGAGACTTGCTAAGATAATTCTTAGTTTTAACGTAGCAAATGTGAGCAAGTAACGTTTTTTTGTGAAAATGATGTCTGCTTGTAGCAACATGATACAAATCACATTGGCACTACCATAAAAGCATAAACGCTGATCGCAATGCTGGTCTCTGGCCATGTGTCTGGCATATTTACCCGGGTCCAACCATTTTGCATTATTTGATGTGTCGATTGCAATTGATTTTAAAATTAAAGTACTGCTATTTGAAGTTGACCGCCTCTTTGTCTTTGGCAGTTAACCAACATCTTTGATGGACTACTATTTTTAATAACGACGTTCTCAGATATCACTATTTAAGGATGCGACTTCAAATTGGTGAATGCATGCTATGAATCTACTGCATTGCATGTTGAATTGCAGTTCACAATTTGCATGGTTATTTGTATCATTAGGTTTTCAAATATTGATATTTATGCATTTTTATGTTCTGATGTTTTATTATGATCTGACCGATCATCTCGAACTGGTCGGTTGAAAGCTCAGCATATATACCAAAGGCATATAGCCTGACCGGGCTTTCGGTCCTTACTTTTGCCACCTGTAGTGCTACGTAACCACCCGTACACCTCACCGGAGCCACATGTGTTGTCCTTGTGACAATCACCAGGCTCCTTCCTCTAAAGCCCAGTGACATCCCGAGCACCTATTACTGCACCACCATATCGTTGCATGCATCATTTGTTTTTTTCTTCTGGCCATTGGCCAGGCCATACCTGGCACCTACCGTTCCTCCGACAACATCTATTGGACAGTGGGCACATAAGCTGACATCGCACCCATACGCAATCTCTGGCGCGAATGATCAATCTGGTCGAAGCGCCCTAAACCCAAAATAACCAAAAATACGCTATCTCTGGAAAGCGCATAGGTGACCCTGGGAGTATTCATAGTTGATTGAAAATGAGTACCCATCATGCAACATGTGAATGTTCGGTGGATGCTCCTCCGTCGTAGCTCTAACCTACAAATCCTGTATTCCATGCACTTCGAACTTCCTTGGCTCACCGCTCCCGGTACGGTCACGGTGTCAATCCAATTTTACGGCGGCTTTCATGCGAAATTAAATCCGGTAGCTTTCGTGCGGAATTCAATCCGGCAGCTTTTCGTGCGAAATTCAATCCGGCAGCGTGAGCTGTCCCTGTAGAATACGTAGAGCACATCCCCGTGGCGTGTTCCTCAGCCGATGTCGGCACACGCTACTCCGCTGACTCGTCGCCATCTGTCGTCCGACCGACCGACCTTGACCTTTCGCGCCGGCGGGCACAATTACGGGTCATGGTAGCCGATGCACAGTAAAGCTCAAATATCCAACTAACGAACACCCGGATGTCACGTTCCACCGCTGCCGACCACCGGAAACTACTGCCCGGCACGGCTGTCGCGATCGGCTCGACAGCTGGGCGAGCACTGACGCGGATAATACACAGGAACACGCTGCCACCCGAGCCGCTCACAGGGTGATGAAGAAGACAGAACACGAACGACCTCGTGTGCACCATGTACAAAATCACACCGACCCTCACAATTGTCTCACATCGACACGTTTACTGGTATTAATCACATCCGTTTTTCTTTGTCGTAATCTCATATTCTTGCACGCAGAATATTGTGCCCTCATGCAAATATTCCTACCGTTCATGACAGAGCCATGAGCATCAAGGTTGATCAAGCAAATATCAGGGTAACCCACATAAACGTCAGGGATATAGTTCCCTCCAAAACAGTTGTGGGTGCATATTTCACTTTTCTTATAGTACCACACTCTCCCTCCCCACATGATTCACGTTTTTGTCTGTAGGTTGGTGAAGACCACGCTATCTTGGTATATGCAGAGGAACGCGTGACATTTTTTTATGAAGCTGGGGGAATGGACAAGTTTCATGTCGGGACAAACCGTATTTTTTCCAAGTTTCACTGCTGATTTTTAATTCTAAAGACGATTGTGGCATGCATTTATTTTTTAAAAGTCCTTAAAGAGCTTAAATAATCATAAAATCACTTCAGAATGCCTCGCTTTGTGATTGGTCAACACATCTGTGACGTCACGTATGTCGAGGGTAGCGAAGGTCCACCGCCGGTCATTCGATTTTACGCATAGGACGCTACCAAGGTTGGATTAATCGTGACTGTTTTAGCTTAAATGGCATCCGACCGTCGGGTGACTTAGATGTCCCGGCAGGTTGTTCGGGCTCTTGTCAAAAGGCACCCATCTCGGTATATCGGTGTGCCTCCAGAGCACTTCTATATCGTTGGTCTATTAGCCAATATGATTAAATATGTAAACAGAGGTCAGGCTTGACAGCGGAATATTTAGTGTCTGGCAATGATGCGCATAAGATTAGACATGCCGAGTCACCCGCTCGCCGATCTGTTCGGTGTGAGCACTGGTTGCGTATCCAGGCTGTGTTGCCTATCGTGCCTGTGCTTGGGAGCTGTTTAAACGAATTGGTTGCTTCGCCAGAACAGCAACCGATCCGTGATAATCTGCCTCATGCATTTATGGCACATTTTTCGTCCTGTGAAAGCATTATTGATTGCTTCGAGATCCAAATTGAAAAACCGACTCACGCGGTCGCGCAGAGCACGTCATGGTCAGAGTACAAAAAAATGCAATAGTGTAAAATATCTCATTTTTGCTACCCCTGACGGGCTGATCAACCTTGTATCGGATGGCAAACCAGGGCGCGTCAGTGACATGGACATCGTGTGCAGTTCAGAATACCTGGACTGTCTGCGCAACGGTGCAACAGTTTTAGCAGATAGAGGTTTCAAGGAGTTGGAGAGCGAGGCAGCAAAACGCGGCTGTTCATCAGTCCGGCCAGCAAGTGCTCGAAAGGATGAAACTCAGTTTAGTGCCACAAGCATTCACTTTGTCCTCCATGACGTGATTCGGTTGAAAAACTTGGCGTAGAACTACCCGATCCAGACTTCACTGCGCGTCTCCGGCCTGGCCGCTTCGAGGCTCGACATATCTGACGTCATCACTACAAGTAGGCTTTTAAATCGAAGACAACACTTAACTGAAATCATTTAATTAAGTAGAAAATGCACCTCCGATGAGCAAAGTACTTCAGTTTTGTATACGAAATATTACATACGTTTTTTTGCAACAAAATACCCATTACGTGAAACTTGTCCATTGCAAAACAAATGTACGATACCCAGCAGCAGAACAAACACTGTGCGATGTCTCCTCATCAATGCAAGGACTTGGGCTGCTTCGGGCTGGCTTCAGTCGTTAAGTGCCCTCGCTCAGAGGTGTCGTGTTATGAACACAATTGGGTAGGCATATTACTTGCATGTCAGAAACGCTGATTGAATTAGGCTATTGGGAGATTCCGCTTGCACTGCTTGTTAAAAATATGTTGGGGCCTTTCTCGGCCGACGTTACAGCTACATAGAGACATTAATGGCGTGCAATAGGCGGTTGCATATTTTTCAACTTCTCTAACGGTTTTATGCAAAGGCAGGCTGACGATGTTTGTGTCGATATGGAGCTACAGCAGCGGTTCGGCACCGTCTTCAGGGTGCTGCCATGACTTCTGAGTTGGTGGGAGGACGTTCAGCTGTGGTTCCGACGTTCAGCGGTTCCGCACCGTCTTCAGGATGCTGCCATGATTTCTGTGTATTTGAGAGGATGTTCAGCGATTCCGCACCTTCTTCAGGGCGCTGCCATGGATTCTGTATTTGTGGGAGAACATTTAGCAGTGTTCGGACTTTCAGCGGTTCCGCACCGTGTTCAGGGCGCTGCCATGGTTTCTGTGTTCGTGGAAGGACATTCAGCAGCACAAGGTGAGCATGTCCTCGTACAGTCTGCTACTTCTTCATAATGCTCTATTTTACAGCTGGAAAAGCTATGCAACGATCGATAGAAGGGGCACAATAGCAATGCGGATCTGGTGATTCATCTCGGGAGCGAAGATCTTAGGAACAGGGATGGGCAGGGAAGACAGCTCCCAGCCTAATGCCGATTTCGGCGAGCACTGGCGATGGTCAGGCGAGCATATCAACCAGTTTTGTTTCAATGGACGCCAATTTATATTAAACACTGATCGTGAATTGGTATCTGCAGTCAGCTTTAAGCCTGATTTAGCAGGTAGCGTTGATAAATTATGTTGGAAAATAATGAATACCTATTAACTGGAGGATGACGTGAAGGTTCGACTCCGATAGCTCATCATTTCTCTAGATCACCACGCTGGCCCACTTAGGTTTCGGTGAACAGAATTACGATCGGTTAAAGTAATTCCAGGCCTTTGTCGATATCCTTTCACATCTTAGACCAGGGGGCACGTTGAATAATATAATGCGTTTGCATTTTGATGTGCTTGGTGTTGGCTTTGAGCCACTTGCTGCTTTACTCACCATGGGTTCTCCATGAAGACGAACACTTCGCAATTTGTACACCAGTATAAGGCGCCGTTAGGAGAGATGAAAGAAGTAGATGGGGCCACCCTGCTGCAAGCACATGATCAGGCACCATTCCGCTGCAGGGACCTTGTGGACCGACCGCAACTGCGCTCTCTTGTCAGCCGGTAACGATTTGCACCGTGCTGCACCGTTGGAAGAAGCGGGCCATTCCGGATTTGTGTCCGAAGGGGACAGGTGGACACACAAAGCCTTTATGCGCATCATAGCCTGGCCAACCGAACGACGTGGACCAGTTGCCACGTGGCTCCCTGGTCTCCTGGGTCAGCGGCTAGTCAGGTGATAGCGTGCAAGAATGAATTATCATCCGGCTACTTTTGTTCGTCGAAGCGCGCATCCAATAGTGCACCGGGTATCGAGCCCTCCCTTATTGCATCAATTTTCGCGTAAGTGCAGAAATATCACTCAGAGATCAGTACACCGTATTTCCACAATTCGGCACAGTGCATGGAAATGTGAGACATTTGCTCGATATTTGGCAGAGGAATCCGATTGCGGAAGTAATTCGCTCAGTTTCACGTGTTTGCATCGATAAAAACAACCTACGTCGGCCGAAGCTGGCTGAAATTTTACCGAATCGGGCATTCGGCTCAACATGGTGTGCGTGTCTCAATCTTGAACACAATTATTCCGAATTGTCGAATTAGCATAGCCGAAGAGCATACTTCCTCCGTTCAACATAGCGAGAGAGGGCCTGCAATGCCGTTTCACTGATAGGTATGTCAGTAGTCGTTCTACCGGTAAGCTCCGGCAAGTGAGCACTTGGGCGATAGGTACAGGTCGGAGCAAATAATATGTTCAGGTGGAGATCGTAAGACGACATTCAAATAGTGTCGTTTTATCCTCGCCACATTAAAAGTGGAGCAGATATGTGTCAACACCAACTCTGCACAATTATATGGCAACGCTTGGAAGTGCCCTTGAAAGCGGGTGTATAAATGGGGAGGCACATGCGACTCTTCGAGCCCTCACAACACATGCTGACGACGATGGGCGCAAAATGACCTTTGCAGTCGACGCGCCCCTAAACACCAATCTACCACCAAGACATGCTGACGCCGACCTGGAACCTCAGCGAACCTGCCAACCAAACAAAAGCCCCTGGGCCCGATTATCGGTCAATATAGCTGTGCTCAGAAACGCCAGTAATGCGCAGCCGGCAAAGCTGCCGCAGCCATGCGCTTTGCAGGTGTCTCTATTCTCCCCAGATTCCTCGTTGACAGCGAAGGTGTGACAGCTAAGTCGCCGAGGCTTCTGGCGACAGGATTTTGGCCAAGGGAAGTCATGCTATTGACGTCGCACACACCGGGACCAACCAATAGGGTGGCCGAAACAGTCGCTGGACCGAATCGATCAGTGTCTATGGCAATGGCTGGTGCCTGAACTGTGACCCGTTTCAGAACATAGGCTCACGTACGGGCACATGGCACGATAACAAACGCCGCTAGTGCAGACATGCTACTATTTTGAGTCGACCTTCGGCGCAAGTTTCAGACTGCCCATTTGGGACTGTCTGGCAGGACTATCATTTGGCAAAATGCGTCAATTTTCCAGGGCTAATACCATCCGGCCGTTTCATGATTAATCACTTGTTATCATCCGGCGCCATAGGTACTCTGATAGGGAAAAGGGAGACTCCTTGTTAACATTGCGAAAAATAATTATTCGGCATTTATTTAAACTCCTTTGTATCAACGATATTCAAGTTATCTTTTCGATTCCAAAATTAACCTCAATTGACTATTCCAAATTTATAAAAGTACGGCAAAGTCTTGCAAGCATTCAGCATGGAATCAAGCAAGTGTCTATCTAACCTGCTGGTAGTTTGATTACTTGTCGGGACTTCCCGGCAAAACGACTATTGATAGCTATGTCAATGCAACGTAACCACAGGCCACATCTTGGCTATATTGAAAGGGAAGGCGGTTGCTATCGTTTAGTGGAATACAATTATGCAATTGTAAGGTTTTCGAAAATCAATCTGAAATTCATCTTACAATTTGAGGTCAATTTACGACGCAAAATGTGACCTGGAAATTCTTGACACTATGGCTTTTAAATGAATGATGTTTTTTTCTTATTCTATCGTTAATGAGTCTGAAACAAGCGCTTCGATATTAACAGCAAACTGCATAAAAGCTTACTTTTCGACATCATGCTGAATTGGGCGACATTCTTTGTTGACTCGAAGTTGATTGAGAAGTATTAATTTCGTACGTCCAATGCATGAATGTCCATTAGGGTGTCCCAAAAAAACAACTTTTTGGCCGTGCAAGCTGCCCAACCAAAACGGGGTGCTCTTTTACACAAAGACTAAGCTGACCAAGTTTGGTCCCCCTCCTTTAAGTTTTGGTCCCCCCCCCAGCCCCTCAAAGGTCAGTGGCCCCACCCCAATGGGGTGGAAAATCAATTTCATCGCACAGACCTGGGAGTGGGCTTATTTAAAAGCTTTCATTGAGCAGAACAAACTTTAATTCAGACAAAATGTTCGAATCACAATATTTATTGTTATATGCGGCCATTTCAGATCCAACGCAACCGGAAATAACGAGCGGTTATCAGAGTAAGGCATTGCAGTGATCGCCGTGACTTGGTCTGTGAAGAAATGTATTTAGAAATGATAGAAGGGTTGTTTCGAGACAGTAACATACTATTTTCAGTTCAGTCCATTATTTTGACCTATTGACATATACCTATTGACATATATTTGACCTATTGACAACTCACAGTGGCACATCAACATCAGTATGCTAATCAACATCACTATGTTAGATATAGGTCGAACTGTGAGAATGAGAGTGCACAATGACAGTGAAGTAGATGCACATTTCACGCGATAATGTACAATACTATGGCAAAACAATCCGTTTCTCATCTGCGCTTCATCTGTGCCAGCCACGTTGCACTGTCTACTCAGTCGTAGTCTGTGGTGCTAGATCATGTGACGCGTCCAGAAGTCCTGGACGCGTCACATGATCTAGCACCATTCGTGGGGCCAAGATCTTGGCTGATGTTCAGCCTGCTGGACAACAGTGGGGCTTGGTTGAAAAACCATCCCAACCAGTGGGCAGATGACGATGAGTATGTTCGAATGGAGAATGAAATGCAGCAGTTGTCAGTCGTGAATGACGCAGCCGAACGTGGTATTAAGGACATTACCGAGTACGCAGACATGGCTAGAGACGGCAGAGTTAGAAGTCGTATGATCGCAGTGGCGAGTTCACACCGGGCTGCGGTCCCGTCAATGCGGAAAAGTGAGCTGGCTGTGCATCGTGCATGCTGACGGCATGAGACTACGACTGAGTAGACAGTGCAACGTGGCTGGCACAGATGAAGCGCAGATGAGAAACGGATTGTTTTGCCATAGTATTGTACATTATCGCGTTAAATGTGCATCTACTTCACTGTCATTGTGCACTCTCATTCTCACAGTTCGACCTGTATCTAACATAGTGATGTTGATTAGCATACTGATGTTGATGTGCCACTGTGAGTTGTCAATAGGTCAAATATATGTCAATAGGTATATGTCATTAGGTCAAAATAATGGACTGAACTGAAAATAGTATGTTACTGTCTCGAAACAACCCTTCTATCATTTCTAAATACATTTCTTCACAGACCAAGTCACGGCGATCACTGCAATGCCTTACTCTGATAACCGCTCGTTATTTCCGGTTGCGTTGGATCTGAAATGGCCGCATATAACAATAAATATTGTGATTCGAACATTTTGTCTGAATTAAAGTTTGTTCTGCTCAATGAAAGCTTTTAAATAAGCCCACTCCCAGGTCTGTGCGATGAAATTGATTTTCCACCCCATTGGGGTGGGGCCACTGACCTTTGAGGGGCTGGGGGGGGGACCAAAACTTAAAGGAGGGGGACCAAACTTGGTCAGCTTAGTCTTTGTGTAAAAGAGCACCCTGTTTTGGTTGGGCAGCTTGCACGGCCAAAAAGTTGTTTTTTTGGGACACCCTAATGTCCATATATGCCGTATTGTGATTTATGCGAAAAATGTACCATGTTTGGCTGCCATGGTGTGGAAAGTCCGTTCCTGGCAGTTAATTTGAGGGGGACATGGGGTCAGTTTACAATACTGGGTCATATAGGCTGTTCCCTGATGGCGAACAGTCAAGGAGAAGCAGACATTTTAGCAGCTGGCGCAGCCTGAACGGAATGTCTCGATGTCACAAGACAGATGCGCCAAAATAAAATCATCACCGAAATACGAATGCTGACAAAGCTAACGTTGTCGGAACAAAATTGTGATGAGTGTGCTTTGCAAACATGTTCTCTCCAGAGAGAGGACAGCGTGGGTTTGTTTTGAAATTCAATGCCACTTCCTCACCAGGTGTCGACCAAAGCGGCCCTGGCGGGACCCTGCTGACGCACAGAAGTGACCCGTAGTGTAAACTCCAGCTGGAGAATTGCCAGCGTGGCATGCCAGATGTCCTCGCTGTCACGCTTTTGGAGAGGCACTGGCACGAACTGCCCGTCCAGTGCTACTTCAAGCCAGTGGCGGATCCAGGGGCACAACTGGGGGCATGTGCTCTCCCCGATCAAGATGCTGCGCCCTTAATGAACTCTCGAGTGCACCCCACACCTCCCACTCAACAGGGGTTTTCAGCCGATGGTGCACTTCAGAGTAGAAAAGGCGCCCTCCCTCCGGTGAAATGGCGCCCCTTCAGAACAAGTGCCCCTCCCCCGATCAGTGTTCCTGGATCCGCCCCTACCTCAAACACGACCGATCACCCCCGTCCTTGCTAGTCGGCGGCGGACCTCACGCACACCCAGCTGTTGTGTGTTGACGCCGTGTAATCGCGTCGTGTGTATGTGTTTTGATGTGGTGCGTCTGCGTCGTCTGGCCACCTTCTCTCAGACGTGCGGCGTGTCAGTGCGGCTGGGGTGGTTCCCGGCGGCGGCAGCAGCCACCTGACGGTGGCGTTTAATTCGCCTCCTCTCGTGAGCAACCGTGAAGTCACGCTGTGTCCGAGCCATCAGGTCCACCGGCGTACAACGCCCATGCAATATCGCCATGCGGAACTCGTGAAATCCCCGCACGGGATCTATTTAACGAACCATATAATTCCATACCATATAAGATCCGTGAATTCCCACTATGTAAGATAGTGAAAACCCACCGGACAGAGCCCGTGAATCCCCGCCGTATGCGGCCTGCAAATTCCATCGTGGAAGATGTGGGGATTATGACCTGCTCGAATTGTGTGATCTCACTTCCACGCCTCGGTGAATTCCCACCATTCAACTCGTGTCGACCGCACTGGTTCTGACGGGCCCTTTTGTGCCGCAGGACTCGCCCACTGGAGTGCCGGTGACTCTCAAGGTCGATCCCAACGGATTCTACTTGTACGTGGTTGATCAGCACAAGGTGAGGGTCGCCGCCATCCAAGCTCGTATCAGCAGTCCTGGCTGACTCCGCTACCTTGGTATGTGGGTGTCGGGACAGGGTTTTCTGGATGCCAGAGCTGAAAGGAATCGGGTGGCGGCCGCATGCCGGGAAAATCTCTGTATGATCCCCCGCGAATAATCAGCTGTAGACACCGTTGAGATATACGGCTGATGTATTCGGGGACTGTCCGCCTGACCCAGCAAACTTCTGGGAAATTTGTTGAGGTGATCGAGGGAAATGCGAACACAAGTTTTTGTGTCCAGCTTTCTTCGAGAGCTCTTCGCGTACTGTGGTTCCCGAATGCGTTGCACTGATTTTCCGAGTGTTGATGAAGTTCTGTAGAGTTGCAAAAATGCTCAACGTCTTCATTCTCATCTATTGTGAAACCTGGGGCGGGAGATCATTTCACAATGGACTTCGGAACATTGGCGGGTTCAGATGGAGCAACTCTGGGCATGTACCCATGGAAAACGGTCGAGTGCATCCCCCCGCCCGCCCTGCATACAAATCCTCAGTATCTCCTCCGGACAAGTGCACCCCCTCCAAATCCCTGGATCTGCCCCTGCTTCGGCGCATCAGAATCTTAAAAAAGAGAGAAAAAAAGAATGACAGACAGCTAAATGCGACACCCTAAATTCCCTCCTAGAGCAGCTCCCATACCACCAGCCCGGCCTTCATTTGATCAGTAATGCGAATGATGCTACAGTTATTGCGTCGTACAGTTGTGAGAACGTACTTGTTAAGTCCTCAAGGGGTGCATTTCAATTAGACGGTGTCGTGCTGACGGTGGTATCATTAATATATCCGGTGAACCTGAATATTGCAGCACAACATGTACTATAATTCATTTCAATTTCAGATTTCACGGTTCACAATGCCCAGCTTAATTTCGATTGCGTATATTTTCTCAAGCGCTATATTGTCAACAATCTCGGTTTAATTTTCGGGCGATCCTGAGCGGAAATAACTTTTCTGCGGGGCGCCTCGTAAACAACGCAGGCATCGACCGAAGTGTTCATCGGCACAGTATGACGGCGACGGGCGATGCTGCGCACACCGTCCCAAAATCCCAGTCTGTTGGCTGCTACTGGCTTCTGCTTACTGCTGAGACAGCTCACACGGGCGCTCTGGGACCGACCACACTACTGCCGTTCACACTGGCGTCCTGACGCAGCTCACACTGGCGTCCTGACGCAGCTCACACTGGCGTCCTGACGCAGTTCACACTGGCGTCCTGACGCAGCTCACACTGGCGTCCTGACGCAGTTCACACTGGCGTCCTGACGCAGCTCACACTGGCGTCCTGACGCAGTTCACACTGGCGTCCTGACGCAGTTCACACTGGCGTCCTGACGCAGCTCACACTGGCGTCCTGACGCAGTTCACACTGGCGTCCTGACGCAGTTCACACTGGCGTCCTGACGCAGTTCACACTGGCGTCCTGACGCAGCTCACACTGGCGTCCTGACGCAGCTCACACTGGCGTCCTGACGCAGCTCACACTGGCGTCCTGACGCAGCTCACACTGGCGTCCTGACGCAGCTCACACTGGCGTCCTGACGCAGTTCACACTGGCGTCCTGACGCAGCTCAAACTGGCGTCCTGACGCAGCTCACACTGGCGTCCTGACGCAGTTCACACTGGCGTCCTGACGCAGCTCACACTGGCGTCCTGACGCAGCTCACACTGCACACTGTGATATATCGAGGAAAAAACTGGCCATAAATCATTGCGGTCAAAGTATGCTAGTTACAGGGGCGATTTTGGTCCTAATCGAAAGAGCTTCAAATTTGGAATATATGGAGAAGCTCTTGTCTTAACGATTGCTTAACCCAGGAATTCCAGAGAGCATACCTACTAGAGGGAAGGAAACATTTCCCTCCCTTCATTTTGCTTCCGCGAAATATCTCGATAACCAATTGAGGTAGACAGCTCAACTTGTGCACACACCTACATGAGTATCTGGTGTACCTTGTTTTAAAAGATCGACGTCCGGTCATGCATAGTGACATCATAATGACGTCATAAGCGAAGTCCATGGGCACTCTATATATTGGATAATTATTAGTTAGCGTTTGCTATGCGAGCATTCTGCACGGTAAATGTGACCTAATAATTGCTCCGCAGAATAGCTCCAAGATATCCTTGTCTTAAGTGGCTGAAATTATGCCAAAATACATCCATAAGATATGACACCCAGGTAAAATATGCTTCTCTGAAGGCACATCGAGCCGTGTTCCCGACGTACCTGAACCACATGGCTAATCCCAGACAAGACCCAGTCTCTCCCGGAACTGCTGCTGTAATTCCTTCCTTCTTTCTTTCACACCATTTTGTTTTCTTCGCCAGACACTGCCCATACTTTGACCTCCAGGCGGTAAGAAATGTGGAGTAGGTACTCAAAGCATCGAATCCAGGCATGCATAGTTGAGAGACCGAGCTGGCATGCACCTTCGCGGGCAGGTCGAGCCGCCGCGGCAGCAAACAGGTCATTTATCTGATGAGGTGTGCACCCACAGATGGTGCATGTCATGCTGCTGCCGGTGTTGGTGAGAGCGTTCGGCACCTTGCCGTCACTCATGGTGAGTTGAAGATTGTACGCCACCCTGAGACCGATGCCGTCTGTTGCGGTGACGTAGGTCGGCCTCAGTAGACGTAACTCGGATTTAACACTCCCTCGTTCTTTCCGGGAGGCCTCTGCTGTCTCGCGCTTCTACTGGATTCGCAACGGCCGGCAAAAGCTGATTGAAGACGGCGTGGGTTGGTCCAGACGCAAGTGCCACCCACTGTTAGTTGCAAAGGCACCAGAGTGGTACACAACAGATTTTGTTCTGCAGCCTCATCGCCGCCTCCCACCTATTTGTATACAGCTTGCCCTGTGACCTCGTCAAATTCCAATTTGACGTGAAGCACGGCCGAAGTGCAGGTTCTGAATGACGTCGACTGCTGGTCGGCAGGAGAAGCTGAGTCCGTACGGGCGACAGATGGCAGACATGCCACCAGCCGCTGCGTCGTATGATCCAGGAGAACGTGTAGAGGCACCTCAGCTGACGTCTCGGTGAATTGCATGCTGCTGACTGCCGGATAGCACTCTACCTTGGCCTCATGCACCTTTCCATAGGCAGGCAGGATGTTTGTCTTCGCCGCATCATTCGTCACTCGGCGGACCATACGGTAGCCGTGCACAGACAAGTCAGCTGACACACACATTGCCAGCGCCCGGTCTCCTGACACGCGCTCGGGTTGGCTCACTTTAGAGCTTCTGAGAGCCCGGCGAATCTTGCTGGGACGATTCGGTTATTCCCCCACCTGTCGCAGCACGAAAGCCGCGTCCTTCATGCCCTCAGCACAAGCACTTTGCCTAGCAGCCTCCACGAGCTACAGAGAACTGTGCTGTTGAGCAACTCTTGAGAACTCTCGACGCTGAGAACGGGTGTTGAGCTGATCGTACATTCTACCTGGTCGCCCTCGCGCTCCCTCCACGGCTTCGTCATCAAGGCGGGTCTAAGCTTCATCATCACTTACGA
The DNA here is from genome assembly GCA_034440615.1 of Ashinkailepas kermadecensis. NCBI lineage: Eukaryota > Metazoa > Arthropoda > Thecostraca > Neolepadidae > Ashinkailepas > Ashinkailepas kermadecensis. The sequence goes on along the minus strand of JAOTOM010001465.1, from coordinate 9,385 downwards.
CGTGGTCACCACGCTTCAGGGACACGTAGAACGCCTCGTCTCCCGAAAGATAAGTCGCAAACTGACTTCTGAATTTACCCTGGGCTCGCTCACACTTAACCGACTTCCCTTTTAAGTTATTGGTGATCAAGTCGCTCACCTTTTTCGTGTCCACAATCGACGACTCACTCGTGAGATAGTCCTGAGGGATTTTCTCCATAACCAACTGCAAACTATAAGTAAATACATGAGCATAATAGCTTCCATGCCCAAACGCTTTTGCACTGGCTAACAAGTCCACTAATTCCTCTCTGCTGACACGCACCTCCATGTTCACTGTACTGAAAATACAACCACACTGACCAGACCATTGCAGGCAAGGACAGCTCCCCTGCCATGGGAAACGCTCTACGTGACCTATCTCGACTCAGTCGCCTCGTCAGTTAGGGATATTTTTGCACAGCGACCGCTGGATCAAGCTACCCGGTCAAAACACCCCGCCAGCCGGCGCGTCGCGGCGTCAGACTGGGGCTTCCCCGTGCAGGTCACCGCATCGCACCGCGACCTGCCGGGATACAATTGATCACTCCCGGTGTTAGTCCCAGATAGCTGAAGCAGCTGAAACTTACGGTACATATAGTCAAAGGACCGCTGACTTCATTGGGATTGGTCTCTGGTTGTGCGCTGTTGTGCGTTTTTTTTAAAACCTTAATCGAACTTGGAGGTACTGACTTATTTTTAAATCAAAAATAGAATATTGTGAATCTTTCTATGTCTTTTTTAAATTGCTTAACGCATTGAAAATGTTCTCAGCCATCATTTCATACCTCACTTGTCGAGGTTTTTAGAATGAATCTTACCTTCAGCAGTCGTCAAACTCTGAAAACAATTGTGCACGCGTGCATCGTTTTTTCCACACATAATGTTGTCCATGTTTATGGACTTGTTACTATATCAAATTTTGTGAAAATCGTCATAAAAACTGTGACCTGGTGTGTGTCAAGCATTTGTTGATGCAATGGCGCCACGAATATGGCATCAGAAAATGGTCGAGCAAAGCATTTCTGGCCAGTTTTTCCTTGAGTTATCACACTGTGCACTGGCACCCTGACCAGCTCGGGGACGAGTGGTCTAGGGGTAAGATGCTCGTCTCACTACTCGAAAGGTTGTGGGTTCGAGTGTCACCTGCCGCTGCTCTTCGCCCGCGACCAATCGGTGTGAGAGATTGGCGACGCTACATGACTCAACGGTCGACGTGTCGTAAAGCCAATAACCAACCAAACAACCTGACCAGCTCACACTGTCGCCCTGCCTCCGCTCACAGCGCAGATGACGCCGTGTGTCGGAGCAGATGTCAGAGGGAACACAGTGTGTTGGATAGCAGGGATCAGACGGAACACCATGTATCGGGGCAAGGGTCAGGCGGAACACCGTGTGTCGGAGCATAGGTCAGACGTCGGAGCAACATAGTTCGGAGCATAGTCCAACACCGTGTTGGAGCAAAGGTCAGACGGAATATCGTGTGTCGGGGCAAGAGTCAAACGGAACACTATATGTCTGAGCATGGGTCAGACGGAACACCGTGTGTCGGAGTGGGGGTCAGACGGAACACCATTTGTCGGAGGAGGGGTCAGACAGAACACCGTGTGTCTGAGCAGGAGTCAGATGGAATACCGTGCGTCGTAGCAAGGGTCAGACGGGATACAGTTTGTTCGTTTATCGGGTGGTTTACGACGCACTTTATCATAGCACGGCTAATGGCGCTGCCCACGCTGTTCGTCGCTGGGTCTCAGGATTGGGAAGTTTTCCGGATGGTGCTGGTGTTAAACCCGAGACCTTCGGATCCATAGTTCAACACTGTGACCACTCGGCCACTCCCGCCCCACGAAACACCGTGTGTCGGAGCAGGGGCAGACGGAACGCCGTATGTTGAAGAAAGAAAGAAAGAAAGGCGTCTGGCAGGGCAGACAAAGCTCTGCCTGGTGAAGCGTAGAGCAGAGTAAACAGCAGTCGGCGGGCAGTCACAGGACCGTGTGGGTAAACAGTGGGCAAACAAGAACAGATGCAAATAGCAGATCGGAGCACGACCGCATACTGGGAACAGGGACCGCGCTGCGTGTCCGAGAGCAGGTGCACAACCCTACCGGCCGGATCCGTTACCGGCGTGCGGATGTAAAATAAGCGGTTTTCGGGGTGGGCCTACTCTCATGTCTCTCTCTCTCTCTCTCTCTCTCTCTCTCTCTCTCTCTCTCTCTCTCTCTCTCTCTCTCTCTCTCTCTCTCTCTCTCTCTCTCTCTCTCTCTCTCTCTCTCTCTCTCTCTCTCTCTCTCTCTCTCTCTCTCTCTCTCTCTCTCTCTCTCTCTCTATATATATATATATATATATATATATATATATATATATATATATATATATATATATATATATATATATATATATATATATATATATATATATATATATATATATATATATATATATATATATATATATATATATATATATATATATATATATATATATATATATATATATATATATATATATATATATATATATATATATATATATATATATATATATATATATATATATATATATATATATATATATATATATATATATATATCTCTCTCTCTCTCTCTCTCTCTCTCTCTCTCTCTCTCTCTCTCTCTCTCTCTCTCTCTCTCTCTCTCTCTCTCTCTCTCTCTCTCTCTCTCTCTCTCTCTCTCTCTCTCTCTCTCTCTCTCTCGCTGTCTCGCTGTCTCGCTGTCTCGCTGTCTCGCTGTCTCGCTGTCTCGCTGTCTCGCTGTCTCGCTGTCTCGCTGTCTCGCTGTCTCGCTGTCTCGCTGTCTCGCTGTCTCGCTGTCTCGCTGTCTCGCTGTCTCGCTGTCTCGCTGTCTCGCTGTCTCGCTGTCTCGCTGTCTCGCTGTCTCGCTGTCTCGCTGTCTCGCTGTCTCGCTGTCTCGCTGTCTCGCTGTCTCGCTGTCTCGCTGTCTCGCTGTCTCGCTGTCTCGCTGTCTCGCTGTCTCTCTGTCTCGCTGTCTCGCTGTCTCGCTGTCTCGCTGTCTCGCTGTCTCGCTGTCTCGCTGTCTCGCTGTCTCGCTGTCTCGCTGTCTCGCTCTCTCTCTCTCTCTCTCTCTCTCTCTCTCTCTCTCTCTCTCTCTCTCTCTCTCTCTCTCTCTCTCTCTCTCTCTCTCTCTCTCTCTCTCTCTCTCTCTCTCTCTCTCTCTCTCTCTCTCTCTCTCTCTCTCTCTCTCTCTCTCTCTCTCTCTCTGTGTGAGATGCCCCGCCCTATAGGTCAGGTGAGGTCGTGAGGTCAGACGAAGACCATGGGTGGTGGCGGGCACCGTGACTGAATCTTATGAATGCCAGATACACTGTAACTGAATCTTATGAATGCCAGTGTGATGTCTGGTGATCTCCAGGTGTGATGGAGGTTTGTGCCATTGAAGACCGGTGGTGGGCTGAGTTTGCATATGCTATTGATATTGTTGTAGCCTGCCTTTATGCGCGGAAGTTGCCGTTAATTCGTGGGAGTTAGTCTAGTGCAGCACAGTCGATTTTCGCCACTAACTCCAGCATCCTCACTCCGTCCCGCTGTCCCTGCAGTGCCACTCCCCGGGACACCTCTCACCAGTGCCGCTTCCATTTCCAGCATCCTCACTCCGTCCCGCTGTCCCTGCAGTGCCACTCCGCGGGACACTTCCCACCAGTGCCGCTTCCACCTCCAGCATCCTCACTCTGTCCCGCCGTCCCTGTAGTGCCACTCCCCGGGACACCTCCCACCAGTGCCGCTTCCACCTCCAGCCTATCCGGTTCCTGGCACTCACCAAAACATTGTCGCAAATTATCCATTCTATCAGCTGCATGACCGACGTAGTCGATGCGCCTCTAAACTCCTATCCATACTCTCATTTGGCTTCGCCCCCCCCGAACAGTGTCGCTATCCTTCCTCCTGCTTCTCAATTCCCCTCAGAACATGGGCGCCGTCCGCCCTTCTGCTCCCTAGTATCCTCCAGATGGCGGCGCTGTTTGTCTTCGCCTCCTGTTCCTAAGCACTGCCGATGCCCACTCTTCCACTGATTTTCTCTCCCGCCGCCCGCCCTCCTAATTGTCTCTCCCGCCACTGTCCTCTGGCCATTTGTGTCGCTTTCCGCCGCCCGTCCCCCCAGGTGTGCGTGCTCACGCTGCGTGGTGAACAGTGTCTTTCCGCCGCCCGTCCTCCCAGTTGTGCGTGCTCCCGCTGCGTGGTGAACAGTGTCGGTAGCGCTTATTCTCCAATTGGCTCGGGCCGACCAGAATACAGACCGCATGCGGACGATAACCAAGCGGGTCACGTTCTCTGGATTTGGCCAGTGCGGCCAGCGACAGCGCTCTCCGACCGGCTCCACCTCGACTTCCGTCACGTGCCGTCACATCCAGCACAGCCGCACCTGCAACCGCAGCTGCTTGTGCCGCCCGCGCCCGGCGTGCTGCCGGTTAAATCCCCGGCAGGAGTGAGGTCGCGTCGTTCCGATTGCGCTGCCGTGCTGGCTGCACAGCTGGACGGTGCAGGCGTGCGCACCGGGTGCTAAAGGTCACCGGGGAAGCTCAGCATGTCTTCGTTCCCAATGTGTTCCAATAAAGACTGGGTGGTTTGTGTGGTGCATGGTGACGCTGTCGGATAACCTGCTACCTCCCAGTGCTGCGCCGACACCGACAATGCAGAACAATGTCCAGTGTACTCGCCTTCATTGATGACCGGACATTATTCAGACCTGTCGCTGCAATGGCATCGCATCACGGTCACATCGCAGTGCCACGCTCAATGGCATCACATCACAGTCGCACCGCACTACCATGCTATTGTCATTGCAATCGCAACTGACACAATTCGTCAATCTAGTATGCGTAAGATTACTTTCAGAGTTTTGTGCATCTGTTCGCGTTTTATGCGTCTCGTTATGGTGTTTTTATCTTACGTAAGCGTGTGCATGCCAATGATGTGAATGGTGGAAACATGAAAACCTGCGCTCCGTGGAAGATACGGAATAGCTGGTTGCCTTTGCATCTCTCATCACGCCTCGCCGAGTGCACGGTGCAGTGACATCGCTGTGTGTGTTTTAGAGGAGCACGCTCTGTCTACTCTCCGCCGAATGGCCACGTATTGTGACGGCCCGCAGACCAGGTCGGCTGTGGGCTAGTCGGGGCCCGCGGTAGCGGCGGGCCGGCGCCGCACCTGATATTCCAATCGTGTATGGCCGCTGATTGGAGACAGGGCCGGTCGTGTATGGCCGCTGATTGGAGACAGGGCCGGTCGTGTATGGCCGCTGGTTGGAGACAGGGCCGGTCGTGTATGGCCGCTGATTGGAGACAGCCACGCTGGCTAGTAATCGTGTTGTCGGCTGCTGGCCGCTGATCGCCCGGCTGACGTCATCGGCACGCTGGCGACTGATCCAGTCGTGGGCGACGCCAGCGCACACTGTGATCACTTTATGGAGAAACTGGCCGGAAGTAATCACTGGAAGTATGCTAGTCAGTATGCGGCCGCGTCCGCTTCTCGGACACGGAGGAGTTCGTCGTGATGCTTAACGACGACGTATTTTAAATTAACTGCACTTGTCCGGTGTTTTATCTGTATGTTGTTCTTTTACTGCTTCTATTTTTGCTCGTGTTTGTGTAGTGTTTGTTATCTGTATCTGACTGTAATCTGATTCAAACACAACATTAATCCATTTTATAGATTTGTTGGTTATTGGTTTTACGACACGTCGACCGTGAGTCATATAGCGTCGCCAATCTCTCACGCCGATTGGTCGCGGGCGAAGAGTAGCGACAGGTGAGACTCGAACCCACAATCTTTCGATGGTGAGACGAGCATCTTACCCCTAGACCACTCGTCCCCTCCATTGTATAGAATTGGTTTGTTAAATCCGCAAATACAAACACAAATACAAATACAAGTTTCAGGGACGATTTTGGTCTTAATCGAAAGAACATTAACTTTGAAACATATTGAGAGGCTCTATTGTATCTCCAAAATATGCTTCTAGGATATGACTCACAGGTGGAATTTGTACATATATTTTGACGTGTGGCGCCCGAGTTGTTCAGATCCCTATGCAGCAATATACATGTTAGAATACACATGTTCGAATGCACGGCACCTCCTCCGAACCCATGCAAAATACTGTAGCCATCCTTAGATACAGTGAACATAAAAGATCAGAACCATACACATCACTTACTATGCCCACAGCTACGAACAATTGCTTACATTTGGCAGGACGTCCACATCGTTTTTTTTCACGCGAAATGTTATCGATGTTCGTGGACTTGTTACTATGTCAAACCATGTGCAAATATTCATAAATCTACGACCTAGTGTGCTTCAGGCATCATCTGCTGATGCGATGACACCACATAAATCGCTTTAAAAATAGTCGAGAAATGCATATCTGGCCAGTTTTTTTCTCTTCAGTTTGTCTAGTCAGTTTTTTTCGGTGCAACGGCGACACTGGTAGAAAGATTCTGCCGGGACCCCAGCAGCGAAACCGACAGACTGAGCCGGTCGTCCTGAGCGATCCCAGCATCGACACTGGTAGGTTGATCCGGTCGGCGACCCCAGCAGCGACACTGGCAGACTAATCCGACGATCCTGCCGAGAGGACGCCACCACCAGTCCGACAGCTCCGCTGACGTCATCAGCCGGAGCTGATATTTTTGGATGGCACAACGTTCGCCCACTCCTCGTCTTAGCCAGAAATGCGCTGCCTTCGCGGTTGCTTATGGGCTCTGGAAACTGTTTTTTTCCGGCGGGTCTGTCAACCCGCTATATTTAAGCGCATTTGAAAGCTAAAAATTGCCGGTCTATCAGTGGCGCACTGATCGGCGGTCCGTGGCGCTCTATCACAGTTGAAGTCACGGCATATCCGGCCGGCTGGTGTGACGTTCCAGTGACGTCACGACGGCGTTGCCGGCAGAGATCTGGGCCCTGTTCACGGGGCTTGCGGCTGTCGCGGTCAAAGAGGTGGAGCTTAGCCGTGACCAATCAGTAGTGAGCAGGATGACGTCACGTTGTCTGCGGGCGCAAGATTGAGAAGGCTCATCTTGGCGCAATGGTGCGTAATTATGCGCTGTTGAAAGATGGGTTGAGTAGTTCACTGTGATATATATGATTTTGTGCAGGGCACCAAGTAGTGGAATTTTCTGGTGTCATGCAAAAAAATGTAGGTGGTGCTTTTCCATGCATCTCTACAGACACCAATATTGAGTGTGAAAGCTAGGTGTTGTTCAGCCACTTCTATATGTGGCACTGAAGCACCAACTGTTGTTGAAACTCCACTCCACCCACGGAGCAGTGTCAGGATTAGTAAAACAGCTGTTTCTGGATGTTTGGCATCCAGGAATATTAAGAAAGAAGATAGAATCAAGAAAGAAGATATTCTTTCACTTTTCTCATCTGTATGCTGAATGGTGGGTTGTATTGTGCTTTAAGGTATTCAAGAAGCATGGTTTGCGCACATTTTGCCTCCATAAAGCAAGCAAAGGGGTAGATTAGGCAGTAAATTTGTTCTTCAAGGTAATTTTTGAGTTCCTCGAAATTTTCCATGCAATGCTTGTGAATGTAGTTGACATGTGACCACTCATTTTATCTGCACGTGCTTGCCTTTCAGTTGGCAGGCAAAATAACACCCAAAATATGACATTGAATTGGGGAATATAGCATGGCATATGCCCCTTTTTTAAATCTGACAACCCAACCTACCTAGCTGAACCTCTAGTGCTAGCAACCTAGCTGAACCTCGCATATAAAACAAATCAAAGTGGAAAATGTTTACCTAGCCTGACCACCTGGATCTAACTACCTAACCATAGGGGATGAGTAGTCTAGGTGTAAGGTACCCATCTCACAATCGAAAGATTGTGGGTTTGAGTCTCGCCTGTTGCTACTCTTTGCCCGAGGCCAATCAGTGTGAGAGATTGGTGATGCTACATAACTAAATGGTTGAAGTGTTGTAAAACCAATAACCAACTACCTAACCATGAAGACAAACATTATCTCCATTTTTCAAAAAAGAAAGCATGTCCAAAGTACAAAACACTTGTACTGCTAACTAACCAACCAACTAACATACATGCTTGCTTTACGGAGGTAGAATGTGTATACAAATGGGTCTTGTGAATACCCTAAATAAAGCACAATAATACCAATTAGGCTAGGTTTGTTTAGGCCTAATATTATAAGCCTAATATTATTACCCTATTTTTAAGCCTAATATTATAGGTATTTGGCAATTCATCGGCGTCGCCCACACATCTTTCGTTTATAAATGTATGTCCTGTGCAAGATTTGACGCATGCTTTGACCGCGGCGGGCCGCGGCGATGTGCGCCTCGCTGTGATGACGTTTCGGTGGTAGGCGGAGCCTATTTTAACCGCAGCGACTGCAGGCTCCGTGAACAGGGCCCTGATCTGCCATGTCCGCGGCGTGGTGGCGCCGTTTTCCTGGAAATCGGGCCGGGCGCGCATTACCGCTCGCGCCTAGATAGTGTGACCTGGTTTGACTGCAACATTTCCTACATGTCTCAAGCCAAATGTGGCCCAACACGGCTCACTCTGGTGTAGTGGTCAATGCTCATATTGTCCAATTAAAAACGTGTCCATCGAAGGTAGAAAATTTGACACAAAGATGACAAGTTAGTGTGACATTTGCACTGTCTGTGCTACCTTAATATCCATGCATCCAAGCATGATGCACGCATCCATGCATCCATGTATCCAAGCATGATGCACTAGATTAATGCGAGGCTTGAAGACAATTCAAGAAATTTCGACATCTATGTGTGCGGTGAGCGTATGCTCTAAATCACGTTTGGTATACGAATCTATGGTATGGTATGGTAAAAATAATTTAGGCTCAATATTCGTCATGCAATGTCATAGGATTAATGCTAAAATTAACAAATTGTGCTGGGAGAAACTCCACCTTGCCCCTCTAATCCGTCGCCCCTGCCACAGTGTACGTGTCGTGCGTCACTGTGCCTGTTGCGCGCACGGCACCACACACTGTGCGCCATGTGGCCAGTCCGCGCTGCCGCCGTTTGGTCGCTGTCGTAGCGGTGACAGACGCTGACGTAGTGCTGACGGATGCTGACGTAGTGGTGATGGAAGCTGACGTAGCGGCGACAGATGCTGTCGTAGCGGTGATGGACGCTGACGTAGCGGTGATGGACGCTGTCGCTGCGATCTGGGTGCGAGGGCGAATTCGGAAACTCGCATTCAGATTACTTTGAGCTGGGCAAGCTGAAAAACAAATCCGCTCACTAAAAACCTCGGATACACACAGCTTTGGGTGATCTGCTTTAAAAGAGAAACATATTAATGGAATGTGTCCAGATTTAGAAAAATCCGCTGATTATGT